>OY720107.1:28170238-28283819 GCA_963082835.1 Leptogaster cylindrica
AAAAGTTATATATACCAAAATGTTCGTATTGAAAATACCTTTCAAACAGTGTATAGCTTTAGTTGGAAAAGCTGCAACCTAAGTTGAGCTCTCCTGTTAAGCTAAAACTAAACATGAACATTTGTTAAAAAAAAGAAAAAAAAAAAAAGGCATTTTATTGTTAGATCGGGGTCTATTATTGTTGCTTATCTGTTTCTCATCAATTCTACGCAAACCACGAGTCAGTGCGATCAACCATTCCGAAGGTTTAGCGATTTTTCAGAATTTCCAAGATGGCGGACATTTTTTCCAAATTTAGGCATGTTCCCCAAGGGGGATTTGAGGGGATTTTTCTGAGGTGAGTTGGGAGGTACAAACGAACATATAACAGAAGAAACTAGCTTTCTAAAAATTATTTCCGTCAACAGCCAAAATTTAGCGTAATTTTCCTATACAACATAGAAAGTGAATAGGCAGGTTTTTGTTCTATAGTTTTCATGAACTTATTCTAAAACTATGAAAAATAATGGTAAATTTCTAGCAGATGGTCGCCCTAAACCTAACATCAGCACTTCGAATTTTCCAGTTGCTCAAACCCCGCAAATGTTTGTAGGGTAAAGTTGGGTATACGAAATTTATTTAAATGCACAATTGTATTTTTAATTTTAACTGACCCAAAATAAAGAATGCACAAAATGCAATCGGTTTCGTGAACGAATAGCGACTACTTCGTTTTATTAAAATATATTTTATTTCAACATTCATGGAAAAATTATTTACTTAATAATAATGGTTTCCTGTCAAAAAACATACTGATACTAGCAAAAAAAAAAAACTCTTAGCGAGTTTAAAACTGACAGGGTGCCCAATAGCGCATTACCTTGTATCCACAAAAGAGTTGATACACATTTTTGTGGAGCGCGTGCATTATTGGTCCTTAATAAAATCAATAAAAATTTACAAATACCTTGGCGCATGCAATTGTTCCTTAATATAAAATCAATAAGAGTTTACAAATACATCAAAGGAACATTCATTTCCAAATATAGGGAACTTATAATAAATAAATGTTGGAAAGGATATTGCAGGCGGGGACAAGCTAATATTCCAAATGTCCGGGAACTTAGCAGATCATTTTGCAGCAGATCAAAAATAAAAGTGAATTCTCTTCGCATGCACATAAGTTCTATAGTTCCTGATACTTTTTAGCAATAGTTCTGGCGATTTTACTTAAAAAACAAAACGATTGAAAAATTCAAAAAATGATCTGCCAACTTCACGTAAGATTTTACTTGCAACGATCATCTATTTAACAGCGGATATGTATTAAATTGTGAAATTGAAAACAATTGTATAAATAAAGAATTTCTCGTTTAAGTCCTGTGAAGTGTAAAAAAGTGATAAATGTGTTGAAGTGAACTTTAGTGAGATTTTTCGTTTTTCGCAAATAAATTTTGTGAATATAAATACGGCAAAATTCCGAAAAATGACGTATAGAATTTTTCCAAAGTAAAACGTAATTTTTTCAAAAATTATATGAGTCTGGCAAAATTTTTTTGCACGTTCTTGCGTTTTTAACTAAAATACATGTCTCCACAAAATTTCATTGAAATCCGCCACAACTTAACTTTAGCCAAAAATTCAAATAAATTCAATATAGTTTTTTTCGCAGATGCCAATTTGAAATAATATACCGTATGTCACTCCCACAATGTAGACGAATATAATGACACCTCATTTGTTAAAATCCGTCAAGCCGTTTAGGCTGCAGAGCGTCTGGTAGAAATATCATACATACATACACTCGAAAAACATAACCCTTCCTCGGCAGTCGGGTAAAAAGATATTTATTAACAAAATCCTGGTCGAGGTGGTGGGATATGCATAGTTTCAGTTAATGTTTTATGCGTTTCTTTAATCGATTCATCAATCGCATGCAGGACAAGTGTTTTTTTGATAAACAAAAATACCGTCATCATTTCAAAAAGTTAAAAGGACTCTTAAATTTCTATATTTTAAAGTTTCATTTAAATGTGGAATGTGTTTTGCCTTTTATATGAATTAACTGTAATTCAATTTAAAGTACGGCAATTTAAATTCCCTGGAAAATATAATTTGCAGCCTGATATATATGTTTCTATTCTGAAATACACATTGTCATAGCATTATCTTTTTTTTAGAATCTGTATTCTTATACAGTGTTTACCTACACGTGAATGCGATTTGAATATTTTATTTCACCTTTGTTCACATTTCAATTATTAAGGCACAAGACACATTTGGAAGGGTGATGTTTGAAATGAATAAAAGGAAATTGAAAATTCTTTTTACTTCATAAATTGTCCCTTTTCCATAACAAAGATAGGAATGAGTACACAGATAAATGTATCTTGAAAGAGTTGATTTTCTTTTCAGCATCTCAAACGATATATTGTCTATACTCGGCCTTTGAATAAGTAAACATCCTTACACCTTCATATTACTTTTATCTTTGGCTAGATAAAAACCGGGAAGTTATTCATAAATTTAACTGAATTCCTGTGTCCATATTTACATCTGTTAGTTTGTTACAAATCCTTTTTTTTACCATTTATATTTGTATGTTGGAATCTGACAAAAAATTCTGTGTATAACAAAACACAAAATACCATGCATTTTAGGAAAATGAAAGCGGAAGGATGTTCAACGAAATGAAAATTTATTTTTTTTATTCCTTTTTCTATTCTTGAGTGAAGGGAAAGTAGAAACATTTGTTATTTGTCTTTAACATTTTATTTGTGCACATCCTGCATGACTTTAGTAAACGTTGAATGTGATGTTCGAAAGTAATTTTAGAATAAATCAAAAATATTTTGAAATATTTTTTTATAAAAAGAAAATATTTTCCAATTTAGTGATTTTAAAACAATTGCTTTGGGAATCGTTTTGCAATTGAAGTACTTGGAATTAATGTATTTTTTAATTCTATTTTTGAGCATGATTTTTTGCAGTTTTTGTGGTAGGCTGGAAAATTTTTCGGTTTTTAACGTTAATGTCTTTTTTTTTTTTAACCTGTGGAGGAATTTGTTTCGAAAATCAGCAACATTTGTTTGCTGGTAAATATGATTGTTTTTTTTTTTTTTTTGTGGCAAAAATGATTAAAGATGGCTTTTTCGTTTAATTTCTGTATTTCAAATTAAAATAAAACACAAATATTAAAGATTTTTAATTATAAATTGAAGAAAATCGGAACTGTTAATTTATTAAGCTTACAATATAGTACTAACAACAACAATAATTTAAAAATAAAACCAAAACACGAAATTTAACCGAATTGCTATTGAAAAACGTGTTATTTGATATTTTTTGAATTGGAAACATGTTGTCAAAAATATTCTCTTCTTTCGTTCTGAGAATTCGGAAACAGAAAATGAATGCGCACTTTAAAATACCTCAAAGGATCTTAAAAGAAATGCCTGGAGTATGTTGGAAAACATGGAAAACATTATATTGATATTATATATCTTTGTGGCCATAAGTAGGAGCCACGACCATTGCTGAAACCATCCCTGACACTTTTGCAAGATTTATTTTTTAAGGAATAAAAATACCGCTGGTTTTTGTTAAGTGGAAAATAAATGGACGTGAGTAATATATTTGTGGAATGGTTTGAAATATTTTATGGAAAAAATTATGGTTCGAATTAATTAAAAATACAAAAAACATTGCAATAATTTAATTAAGAGGTAACACTTTTTATAGCTGGTAAAAATTATAGAATAATATAAAATATATATTAAATTTGTATATAAAGATAAGTTTTTAAAGAAGTATGTAAAACAAGTTTGTAAATAAAACATTTATTTTATTAAAACTGAAATTTAATCATGAGTTCTCAATGCTAATATTTGCTTATTAAAATTTTCACATTTCATATTTTTCGTTAGTGGAGCACAACTTGCAAAATAAACATTAAAATTGTTCAAAATATGCAAAATTTGTAAATAACAAACGAAATATAATTAAAAAAGGTGGAAAATTATTACAAATTCCTTTTGCGCATTTATCATTAATTATATGAATGTTAACAAAATCCAGGATAAGACGTTTCAAAATGTCCATCGTAAAAGATCAGCTGAATAAGAATTTTGATATTCAGAGGGACGATAACAAATTACAGGAGATAAACTAACTTTCTGGAAGTGCAAAATATTCTAATTTGGGGACGATAGGCGTCCTCAGTCCTCACTCCTCCCTAGCTGGTGATATCCTAGATTTTGATACAAACTACCTCATTCTATGTAGATACAGTTCCATTAGCGACTCTTGATATGAATGGAGAGCCTGGATGAATGGGAAGGGAAGCGTTTAACGGGAACACCCATATAATTTGCTTACGTGTTGTCTGAAGAAGCTTTTGGCTGTTTGAAGGTTTTCATTTGGTATGTTGAGTAGTCAAGTGCATAGGAATTTATCAGGACTTTTAATTGGAATTGCATGTTCCCATGTGGTAATAGAAATTTTCGTTCCATAATTCTAAATTAAATGAAATTGTGGATTTCACAGTGTGTGAACCAAACGCTTAATGCTGTGTTCTGCAAGGACATAATATAATTTTTGATTTGTTATTCCATTTTCTTTTATATTTATGCAACTGCTTTAAGTATTTATAGCAGAAACTGAACAGATTTATATTTCAACAATATGTGAAATAAAAGCTCATCTTAAGATTCTATAACACAACCCTTTAGATTTATTCCTACAGGAATATTTCCTTTGTTTTCAGTGCTAAAAATACTGAAGCATTTTATTTCTTCAAAGTGATCCAATATAGTTGTGTATATGGAATGATTTTTGGTTTATTATTTTCAATAATAAACCTATGTAATCGAACACGAAAAAAAAAATTATAACCCCCCCTGAAATTTTGTCAGTTTACGTTTTGAGATATGTAGATTTCAAAAAACGAATAAAAAAAAATCCGTCCGTCCGCCGTCCCCCGTCCGCCTTCCGCCGTCCCCCGTCCGCCTTCCGCCGTCCCCCGTCCGCCGTCCCCCGTCCCCCGTCCCCCGGCCATCGTCCGCCGTCCAGGCTTTTTCTCGGAAACTACTGGAGATAAATTAATTAAATTTGGTTCAAAAATCAAGTGACATCTGACAACGGTCCTAACAGCTCGTGGGTCCGATCGACGTATTTTGAGGGGGGGAAATTGAGGAACCAAATATTGAAAAAATCATATTTCCGAAACCGTTCAAGCTTTTTTCATAAAACTCGGAATATACAATGCTCTAATATTACTCAATAGAACACATTTTATTGTATGGATTTATATCAATTGGTTTTTGAGTAATAGAATTTTGAAATTTTTAATCTCCATAAATTATTCCATTTGTTGGTGGATCAAAAAACGTGAAATCATTTCACATGATCACTACTGCCATCTAGTCGTGACTTGAAAAATGTGACATTTTTTGGAAATAATAAACCGTTGTGTAAAATTTGCAGTGTTTTATTCTCTGGTTACGAAATTCATTTCGGCCACTTCGTTCTGAATCCTTCAATAATGTTTGATATTTCTTTGATATTTAAATCTAGCCGAAATGGAATTGATTTTGACACTTCTTCTCAAGGATAGAAGGAATGTTTGATTGAAAAAGTTTTTTAAGACTCGAATTTGCTCAAACGTAGATTTCAAGACGAGTTGAATCTAGTTTAGGATTCGCATAGTTTAAACTTGAGAATGGTAAAATTTCGATTTTAGTTTGAGCACTAAAATGAAATATGTAAATGGAAATTGAGAATATTTTTCAATATTTCGTACTTTTCCCTACATTTGAATTCACAGTTTTCTAGTTTTTTATATTGTCAAATACTATCAAAATCTTAGTTGCTACTTCTCTTGAAACTGTTTTCTATGTTGTTAATTTTGCTGTCATATTAAATGGTTTATACAATTGAAAAACTTATCTTTTAGTTACATTAATCCCTTTGCAAGGTATTTCAAACTTTATATGTTATAAGATTTTGTGTACTCACAAAAGAAGTCAAAAGTTCATTTTCTAAGCAGAGGATGAATAAATATAATTTACTTTTGTCTTCCCCAGGAGTGGTTGATATCAAACAATTTTGACTGGTCAAGGACTTTCGTTAAGTGTTCTCTAGAGTATAGCACAATTTCTGTATAAAATTGCATTGTATATTTTCTCTTTCTGTTCAGTTTTGGTAATAAGGCAATAAAAATGGAACTTTTATGAGTCAACTTTTTGCCATTTTCAGCAATCCTAAAAACCAGTCCTGGAGATAATTAATTATTTATCTCTACGAGTTCAATTGGTAAAGAAAAGCTTTTATTGCGTTTATCTTCCATTGGTGAAATTACAGCGTTGGTTAAATGAACTCGGCCTCATAAAACATTACAAGCTGCTGGTGTTCAGCAGATTTGTCCCTTTAGGTAATACCGATTGAGAAATTTTTGTAAAATATCAAGACCAAAGGTATTACGAGAATATAAATGAATGCTTTGTGACCACCTCAACAAATTATTTTCATTTATTTATATATTGTACTTTATTTTATTTCAACTGTTCTACAAAGTGTTATTATATTAATTATGTATGTAGGAGTAGATTAGTCAGTTAGCCTTGTAGAACAGTTAGGATTTAGAAGACAGTAATTATCAGTAGTCAGTTGTTATCAGCAGTCAGTTGAATATTATCAGTAGTCAGCCGAATATCAGCAGAGTCGGTCGAATATCAGTTGCCATCAGTTGCCGAATAGTAGTCAGTAGTTGTGTACAGTAGTTCGCGATTAGATTCAATTCATTTTTATTTTCACTTATTCTATTATTACTTTTCTTGAATTTTGTTTAATAAACTAAATTAAGTTTTCCACTCGTGTTACTTAATTTATCCCACATGTATATTACACATAAAGGATTGCATGGCTTTGGATGTAATATTTGTGGAATGAAACGAACAGAAAATTGTATAGTAAGTATTTTACCTACCGAAATTTGAAAAAATGCCATTTATGAGTTTTGTAGGTCTTACTTGGATTTCAGTCATTTGCATAAAAAGGCCTCATTTGTGTTGTAATTGCACAAAATTTCTGTGCTTTTCATCTAAAAACAAAATCCAAATGCGGTATCCTCTTTGTGCTATAATATCTCTCATACTTATAACTTACTTTAAGTAGATCACGCTGTGAGCAAAATTTCCAGTCCTACAATTCTTTTAAATGCTTGTGCGTTAATTATCTAATTACGTTAAGTAAATTCTGTAAAAGCGATATATTGTTGGTTTTTTTTTTTTTTTTGAGGTAAGAATTTAATTTAAATAAAAGACATGGAATTCTTGTCGGGGGAATTGTGTGTCATTTCATTCACATGGGTTGGTATAAGGCTTATAGGTATAGGGTAAATGCAGAGTTGAACTGGGTTAAAATTAAATTGCCATTGTGAACATTATGAATGCTACGTGTGAATTCATGTCAGGTATGCTAACAATATCCAAGCAACCGTATTTTCTTTACGTGTTGAACATATCTGCATAAGTTGCCTCGAGAAACTCTTTTAAGCCTGTCTTACTTCCATCATACTGTGACCCTGCTGAATGCTAGATTAGGACTTTCCAGCAAAAGTGCCACAGGATTTTTCTATAACGGAAAAAAGCACACAAAATAGGAGAAGAAGAGAAAACCAAACTCACACGTACTGGGGTGATTGTGATGGTTGGCGGGCACATCTGTCCTGGAACCAGCCGTGGAATAAGAAAGTGCCGGGACTAAAGAGATTTGTCATTTGCGGAAATTTCACAGCAATTTTTCTACATCATTTGTGATAGAGTGTATGAATCTTTCAAATTTCCGTAGGCTTATGTCCTGCGAGCTTCAATCGCTGCTTGCTGGTGATACACGAAAAGAAGTATTTAAAATTGGTGATGTATTTATTTTGTCGAGTTTGATGAATTTGCCGAGGGATGAGATAGTGTCTCAAAATTGTAAAGGAGGGAAAGGAAACGTTGTCTTTCTGGTGCTATTGCTAAAGAAATTTAAAGCTTTTTAATGAAGTGGAGAATTTGCATTTACATGACTAAGGAACTTCGAGAGTAATTGTATAGGTAAACTTTGAAACAAAGTTCAAGCGAGTGCAAACATATTTAGTCCTTTGAATCCTTTTTCTCTGGTCAACATAGTAAATATTTGTTCTATTCAGCATTCATATTATCTGGAAATCATTTGATTAAATTAGGGATGTCCGGGGTCAGTTTTACCACGGGGCAATAAAGTAACAGTGTAAGTATACTTCTTTTGGCGATGTTCTCTCCAAACTCTACCCTACTTCGCTTAAAACCCCTTAAAGTTTCTTTACATCAACATACTCAAAGAAAATCCTTATATTCGCTTTTGATATTTAGTCGTACGATAAATCGCTTTTCGTATATTCTACAAGTATTTCTTTAAGTGTAATCCTTGAAGAGATAGAGGATAACAGAGAAATGGTATCATATTTCCACACCTACTGTCTTTCCGTACAATTCACGGTAGTTCATATCGCATATAAATACCCATCAAATTCCAATAATCCCCGTCAAATGGCGTAAGAATTATTTGGTGGGTGGGTGGCGACTTTTACTTCCACACATCTTCATAGAACATTAATGCTCCATTTCAAGGTATAATAGTTGAAATGGAATTGAGCTGGACTTCAGCGAATATAAAAGGGAATGAGTCATCAGTATGATTTACTTTCATGGGGCTATAAATGGCACCGACCAGTTTATGTGGTTAATACCATCGACGCTGGCAGCCTTCCCTTATTATCTTATAAACCGTATCGGTGATTCGTCCTTCAGGACATTACACCGACATGTTTTGAAATTTTTAAGAACAATTAAATTTGAAATATAAAATTTTTGCAAGTTATGGAAGAATTTTGGAGCACTCGTTTGTACTCGATTGAAGTAGAGCAATTTAAGAGCGAGACTCGTTTGGAAAGTTAATGTTTTTTCATTTCAGTAAAGGTTAGTAACTGTAACGAAAACCTATTTTATAAAAAGAGGAATTTGTTATGAAAGTTTAATTGTGCATATCTCACACATGCAGAGTGAGCGCTGCACGTATTTTCACATGAACAAATGATTAAATAAGGCTAAGTTAAAAAATCAAGATTTTTAATAAGAAAATATTAAATTTATTTACGTCTTTCTAAATATTTAATAATAACCCTTTTAGCTAACAAAATACTGCAATTTAAGTTTATTATTATTTTTCGGAACTTTTGTTTTATGTTAGCAAATTTTTCTCTTTGAGGCTGGTTAACATTAATTTTTAGTAGGCAATAAACACAAAAATGAAAATTATCATTAAAACTCATCAAAATGATGACTGTTTAATTTGAAAATAAAAATAATGCTCGTTAAGAAACATTTTCTTAATAATTAAGTTGTAAATTGTCTCGTATCCTTTTTCATCTCGTCGCTTTCTTTGCAGTAGCCAAAGGATTCTGTTCTGTTTCTTCAAATGGCGTAAAGTGCACAGCCAAGCTTTATTGGTGTTTGCCAGAAAATTTTCGCAATAAAAGAAGTCTAATCAGGAACCGAGTTAATGAGGCATGAAATAAGAATTGAGGAATTAACTTTAGTATTCATTGCAAACTGCCATTGCTGCCTGCGTGCTTTCGTCCTTTTTACTGATTGTTATTGTTGCGATAAAATTTTCTTCCTCTTAAGAATTTAGTTGGCTCCTTACAGGATGGGATCCGGTACTGATGGAACATTAGATGGGCATTTCAAGTCCTCGGCTAGGTTTCGTCTAGAAGGCTCTTATAATTTGAGTGGAACTTCTGTGTTTTGATACGCAATTTTCCATTTTTAGAGTATTACTAGGACATCAAGAAGTTTTGAAATTCGTACTTCAGTTTTCGTCATTAGAGAGTAATTTTCCTTTAGACAATTTTGAATTTTAAACAGTCGTCTTCAACTATACTGATATGCAGTTTGTCGTGAAATTTTATTACCTCTATTAAATGGAATCAGCATTAATGACAATAGCTTTATGCAATATGATATATAGCAATTGCGGTTCAGTTGTTTATATTCCGTTTTTATGGTCAAATTAATTTTCGGAATTCGCGGAAACCACAATTAGTTTGAAAAGATTTTAATGTTTTTGCAGTATAATTTTATATTACGCTTTTTTTTAAATTAAAACACTTATGTTTTATATTGGTCA
This sequence comes from Leptogaster cylindrica, assembly GCA_963082835.1. Lineage (NCBI taxonomy): Eukaryota > Metazoa > Arthropoda > Insecta > Diptera > Asilidae > Leptogaster > Leptogaster cylindrica. Next base: position 28,180,427 of record OY720107.1, read on the forward strand.
TAATTATATTGCTTACTATTGTTTAATATTACGTCTTTTATTCATTAGCATTCAAATAATTAGTCATGGAGAATTAATTGTATACAAAACTCATGAAAAGAACGATTTCGTGCCTTCATGACTGCAATTAAATCCTGCTCAATTATGACGTACACGGATCCCACGACGCCGTGAAGCCATTAAGAATTAAGCTAAAGCCAATCAGGTTAGAAACTGAGGTTCTAATCATGATGTAATATCTAAACTAACTTTGTTTCGTGATCAACAATCTTCGGATTTAGGTTAAGTACTTATTTAATTAAAAGCAGAACGCGACATTCATCTTAAATGATTTCATCCTTAACCATTCTCCATCGCGAATTTCACATGAATCGCGAATTACCAGATTCCGCTTATCAAACAACTTTTGGAATTTGGTTATATTATTGAAAACTCGAAAAGGTTCACTTCGTTTTCGTCCTATGCTTATTTTCAAGATGAATGTAAACTTTTCTGCTATCCGAGAATTTCCAATAAGCAAACGTTCCACATTGTGAATGTGTTGTTAATGAACGAATACTGAGTAACGGTTTTATTGTATATAGTTTGATGTTTGTTACAGAACCGAATCTGATTCTCCTCAGTCCTTATTCCAGATCCGGCAATGTTTGAAGATTTAATTAAGAAAAGTGTCACCCGAATGAGTTTCAAACTTACAGCAACTCACAGAACTGTTTGGAAATAATAGACCTTTGTAATCGATTTGGAAAAATTTTGTTTAACACCCATTCAAATTTTTTTCTTTTACGTTTCAAGATGCGTAGAGTCCAAAACTGCAATGTCTGTCCGCCGTCCTCCTTTCTCCGTCCACCGTGTCAGCGATATCAACCTTAATTTCCGGCTGAAAAAAATTGTTCTTTCACAAATAGGCTACATTTGGGCCCTAGTTGTGTCAAAGCAGCAAGGCTGCAAAAGAGCTCATATTGTTGATTTAAAATCCCTTAACCGACTGAACGACACATGATAATCAAATTTTAGCCACAGTTTATCTTGTGTCCTCCCGAGACTAATGGCTCGTTCACACAGAGAAAGTTTACAGACGGAAAGTACATGTAGTCTGTAAGCTTGCCACACTAATTTTGTTCACACATGGAAAGTTTACTTATCAGCCGGTACAGAAATAAAATGCCTCAAAGAGTGGTATATTTCACAACAGTTCATACTTTTTGTACACTTCTAAAAATTTCGGAGGTCAGTTCGATCAAATTTTAATCGTTTTAAATAGTTCGTATAGTCCCCCGACAGTGCAGTAAAAATTCATAGCAACAAAACCAATTGCGAAAAGTGTTTGTACCCACGTAGTTGCGTTAAGTATATCCTTTTCTCCTCTGGACTAACGATGCGTCGAATTAACCGATGCCAAGTGAAGCATTTCTCCGACATCTTGTTCGCTCTAACTAAAATAACTTGTTTTAAACGTTTTAGTTCACTTTTTGTATAGGCAGTCGTGTTTTATAATTTTTTTAATTCTCTATTTTTTATTGTAGTTATAGGTTCCCTCACCTTCTGCCCCGTATTGTCAGTAATTGAATATGCAAATTATTTCTTTGAACTACGCTTGAACGCATTAAATTGATTACAATTTTTTTCACATGTGTTCTTGGTTGAATTTCCAGTGAAAACTTTAAGAAGATATTGAAAAGAATTGTTTAATACCATTGAGTTGAGGAGCTCAAATGAATTTAAAGACATTCTGCATTTAAATATATTATATCCTTATTATTGCATTTTGAAAATGATGAAAAATTATAATTTATGAATTTCATGAATGCGTATATTGAATTTTCTTTAACTTTTACTGACTTGAAAACATAAAATCAGAAATGGTGGATGATTTAAAAAGCATAATGAAACCTTTCAAGTAACTGTGCAATATATTGTATGCACTTCCCATTTGATGTACTGAATGATATTGAAAAGTGAAATGGAGTTTAATAACTGGGACAGTCAAAGGTGCTATTTTAATTTTTCTTCCTTCCAGTAGGAGTTATTAATGGAAAAAACTTTGTGGGTGTATTATTGTTAACCCCCCCCCCCCCCCCCCCCACACAAAATTTTGTTTTTGCTTCTTTTTTTTTCTTTTTTTGACGCGAGAAAAGTGGTTCTTTGCATCACACGTACCAAATTTTGGAAAACTAACTTAAAAAGGTTAAAGAAACTTTTGAGGCAATGCAGACACAGATGTGGAATGTGGTAATTATGTTCGTGACTACGTGAACGAAAACTGTTGTGTTACGAGGCTAAAGAGGTGAACCTTTAAAATCATCTCAATTTGCCTAATGCATTGGTCTAATTACCTGAAGTACTTTCAAATGATATTCCGTACAAAACTTTTGGAAGATGTGGCAAAATTGTCCTCTTAAAGATGGCCCCAGAGACCCCAAATGTATGTAGGATTTAGGCACATAAACTAAAATATTATAATTCAACGTATTTTATTATCTCACGATTAAACAATGTTGTAATTCAAACGTTCAGTTAATATTTAAGGTTCTTATAATTCAGAGGTTAATTTTACGTCGGTTTCACAGTGGCACGTCTTGTCTCGTCTACGTCTCAATCAAGAAGCCGAACCAGTCTCGCCGAGCTGTCATCGTCGTCCTCGTTTTGGGGTAGTTCCGAATTCGGAATTTGTTCAGAATTAATTCGGAATTCACCCTACAACTCGGTCATCCTGTGGTATGTTCGTCTCGAACATGGTGCATCTCCGTCTCAAGCATGTTGCATCTTCCTTGATTGTCTCACGTCTTGAACTCTTCACATGTCCGGTCTTCGTTGTCGTCTTCTATGGCTTTGCTTCCGGAGCGACTCCTTTGATCGTCTTTGCATCTTTCGTATCCGGTCTTCGTTGTCGTCCTTGCGGTAGTCGTCGTCTGCTACAGCTTTGCTTCCGGGGCGACTCCTTCGATCGTCTTTGCATCTTAAGTTTTTGGCGGACAAGTTCCGTATTCGTCTTCTGGCCCTCTGTAAGTAAAATTTTTCGTTCGTCTTGTCGTGTGTGTGTTAACCGTTAATGCATCGTTAATTTGTCTAAGTCAAGTTACGTGTAGGTAGGTAATTTACAATTTGGGGAGGTCAACAGTGTTGTTGTTCGTCTTCTGGCGCGTCTTCGTCTTCGCTCTCATCATCGCTGAGTGTTTCTTCATAAGATGTCCATGGCTTCATGTTGTCGCAACTTGTGGTTGTAACTCTCGGTCCTTCGTGGAATCCGAGCTTTTCAACCTTGTAGCGGTCGTTACCTAGTGAGTTAACTACTCTATACGGTCCTAAGAATTTCGGGGATATCTTGGCACTGGTTGCAAATTGGGTCTTTCGAATTGCGACTAGATCTCCACAGTCGTATTTAGTAGGCTCCTTTCTCTTCTTATTGTAAGTGTTCTCGTTTTCTTTACGAATTTCGCTGAGTTGCTCCCTGGCTCTTTCTCTAGTTTCATCTAGTTGCTCTTCCCGAAGTTGGAGTAATTCTTCATTAACGGCTTCCGCTAAATGGGCATCTTCTTGATTCCTCATCCTTACGCCGAACATGACTTCGAAAGGAGTTCTACCGATACTCCTTTGGAAACTCGAGTTGATGTAGCGTTGCAAATCGTTAGTGTACTTGTACCATTGGTCCAGGTTGTCGCCGGCTAACCTCGAAAGTACGGCGATGATAACGCGATTCATGCGCTCTACTTGCCCATTTGCTCTGGGTACTCCGGTGGTGATTAGGGTTTGGTGAATTTCTTCTCGTCGGCAGTATTCTTCGAAAGCGCTGGACGTGAATGCTGTCCCCCTGTCGGAGATGATGTGCCTCGGGCTGCCGAAGATGGCTTTCTGCATGTCCAACTTTGTGATCACTTCAGCGGTAGTCAGTGTTTTGACTGGGTACACCCAGACGAATTTGCTGAATGCATCTATTACGGTAAAGACGTACTTGTATCCTTTCTGGGTAGTAGCGAGGGGACCAAGATGGTCGACGTGATAGCAGCTTAGCGGAAGTTCGCCTTTTGGTAAAGGATGTAACCATCCTTCCGGTTTCCCTGCTTTCCTCTTGGCTAGGATGCATCGGATACAACTACTGCAATAGTTAGAAACTTTCTTTTTTAACTTAGGAATGTAATACTCTCTCGTTATAATGTCCTCCATCTTCCTGGCCGCGAAGTGTCCTTGGTCATGTACGCACTTGATAACTTCTTGCTCCAGCCCTTTGGGAACACAAAGCAACCTGTCTCCGTTATGTATCTTGTATAGGATTCCATTTTCGACAAGGAAATCCTCGTAGGGCTGAGTTTCTAAAATTTTCAAAATAGGTTTAAAATTAGTATCTTGGGACTGAGAAGCACGGATTCGATTTACTAGTTCGCTGGTTACGATCATGATAGCCGGATAGCGGCTGAGTGCGTCAACGTGTCTCATTCGGGAACTTGGCCGATGTTCCAGAGTGTAGTTAAAATCCTGTAAAAACATTACCCACCGGGCTATTCTAGGCGGCAGCTCTTGTTTTTCCATGGTCATCTTAAAAGCTGCACAGTCTGTGATGATCTTAAATTTGATTCCAAGCAGATACGTCCGCATCTTCTTTAACGCTGCAATTATTGCCAGCACCTCTAGCTCATAGCTGGAATATTTTTCTTGGATTGGTGAAGTTTTTCGGCTATAGTAGATAACTGGATGGAAACGATTATCGTCGGGGCTTTTTTGCAGCAATATTGCGCCGAATCCTATCTTTGAGGCATCTGTATGCAGTTCAGTTTCCGCTTCGGGGTTGTATATAAGTAGCGTTGGTTGCTTCGTCAATATTTCCTTTATTTTCAGGAAAGCTTCACGCTGTATAGGGCCGAAAGCAAATGTACTGTCCTTCCGTAGCATATCACTCAGCGGCTTTGCTAGCAGCGAATATTGTGGGATGAACTTCCTGAAATAACCGGAGAGCCCAAGGAAGCTTTGCACTGTTTTTACATTGTTGGGCTGAGGAAACTTCTTCACTGCATTAAGCTTAGCTATCCCAGGTCTTACTCGTCCGGATGAGATCTCATAGCCGAGGTATTCGATATTTCTACACAAGAATTGACACTTCCTCCATTTTATTCTCAATCCATGATTCGCAGCGATTTCTATCGTGTTCTTTAGGCGGCACATGGCTTCTTCTTCGTCTCCCGCAACTATTATGACGTCGTCCATATATACTAGAACGTGCTTCTTTTGTATAAGCGGCTGAAAAACGAGGTTCACATACTTTTGGAAAATTGTGGGAGATGTGCAGAGTCCAAACGGCATACGTAAGAACTCGTATTGCCCGTGATGAGTTATGAAGCTAGTGTACTTTCTACTTTCCTCTGCAACGGGGACGTGGAAGAATCCATTTTCGAGATCGATTGTAGAAAATACCCTCGCCTTTTGGAGTCCGTCTAATTGATCGTCTATAAGAGGCAAGGGGAACCTGTCCCTTATCACTTTTTTGTTTAATGCTCTATAATCTATACAGAGTCGTTTGGTGCCATCCTTTTTATTTACTAGCACGACTGGGCTAGCATACTCTGAGGAACTTGGGCGGATGATGCCATTCTCCAACCACTCCTGCACTTGTCTCTCAACTTCCGCTTTTTCCATCGGCGCTAATCTTCGCGGTTTGTGGCTGACCGGTACTTCATCCTTTAGCAGAATTTTCATCTCTATAATCGGGGTCTCTACTGTGCTGATTTTAAAACCTGCAATTAATTCGTTTATCTGCGTTTTAAACTTTTCGATACCAACGTGAGGATCCAATGCATCGTTTACATAACACTCGAAAACGGGGTCGCTCCTTTTCTTGATTCTGATTTCTCCGTGGGCAAGCGAGATGTCGGTTCCATCGAGTACGTTCCGCCCTATAAGCATCATGGGTTGTAGATATTCGTCGGACACGACGTGGATCTTGCACTCAAAGTTTTGTTCATCAATTTCCAGGTGACCTGTGAAAGAACCTAGAGTTTTTACGCTGGCTGGCGCCAGTCCCCTAATCGCGACACTATGTGCGAGCATTGCTGGTGACCCTAATTTTATGTATTCGGAGGCGCGCAAGAGTGTAAGATCGCTACCCGTATCGACGACGGCTTGGATTGGTGCACTGTTTACCTTTATAGTTTTGACAGCTGAACTGCTTTTTTCACCAGACGGGGCCACTTCCTTCAAACAATGGCTTTCCAGGGATCTGCTTGGGTTTCGGGGGCACTCCGGTGCCTTGTGACCGAATTCTGAGCACTTGAAACATTTTGGTCCTAGCGACTTCCTTCGACATTCCTTAGAATCATGGCCCCTAATCCCACAATTATAGCAAATTCCTGTCTTAATTTTTGTCTTGGGTTGGTTACTGTTAGGAGATCGTTCTGGTTGACACCGCTCTTTAAAGTTACGGTACATGTCGAGTTTGACTTTGAACTCTTTGAAATTTTTCGCGCCGTACAATATAATTTTGTTTTGTGTCGTGTCGTGAATGCCGTCAATAGTGTACTGAATTATCGCGGCTTCCTCGGTATGTGCCTTTGATCCTAATTCCCTCATTTTTAGAAAGAAGTCATATGCGGACTCATCCTTTTTCTGTTTACACGTTGCTAATCTCCGATGGATGTCTGCGCTAGTGGCACTTTCAGCGAACTCGTCGATTAGGAATTTTTTTAGTTCCTCCCACGCATTCAGGTTGTTCCGAGACCGAGAAGCAAGTTTAGCGGACCCGGTTAGTAATCGTTTCGCGTATAATAGTTTTTCTATGGGCGACCAGTTTAATAGAGATGACATATTTTCGAAGTCTTGTACCCAAACTCTTATGTCGTAGTCGTCAGATCCCGAAAATTCTGGCAACGCGTTAGCGACGTCTTTGAAGGAAGCGAACGATTGACAGGGATTTGTTTCTGAACGAGAAATGGGTTCCGCCGGCATCCTGGGCATTGCCTGTGGCTGCCTCTCTCGACGGTCTGTCACTGTTTCTCTTCCAAACATCCAGTCGCGTAATTCTCTTGTTAAGTCGAGCAATTCTGAGTAATGATTATTATTGTCCACCTGGGTGCTATTGGAAGCGTTGCGTCCCCTTCTCCGCGGCATGTTTTAATTTTCTTAATTTTGTCCCTCACTGAACTTGTTATTTTTTGTGGTAGTTAATAAGAAAGATTTTACCTTGTGTGCGCTATTTGCTTACTGCGCCGCCTGCTTGCGGGTCTCCTCGAATTCTCTACACGTGTCTCCGTCGAATGCTCTGTTAGGTTAGTTTGTTAAGTTTGTCCGTCTTGTGTATTGTCTTTTATACGTCTTTTGTAAGTTTTTGGTTTTGTTATCCGTTCGTTTAATGATTTGTCGCCCTTCTCTTTTACTGTCGCCGTGCCACCGTGACGAAATATGCGATCAAAACCTAACCTCGATCCCGGTTGAGCCCCCACTTTGTAGGATTTAGGCACATAAACTAAAATATTATAATTCAACGTATTTTATTATCTCACGATTAAACAATGTTGTAATTCAAACGTTCAGTTAATATTTAAGGTTCTTATAATTCAGAGGTTAATTTTACGTCGGTTTCACAGTGGCACGTCTTGTCTCGTCTACGTCTCAATCAAGAAGCCGAACCAGTCTCGCCGAGCTGTCATCGTCGTCCTCGTTTTGGGGTAGTTCCGAATTCGGAATTTGTTCAGAATTAATTCGGAATTCACCCTACATGTATATATTACATGTACTACCGAAGTAGTTTATTCCGCCAAACTACTTGCAGCCATTTGATGTGGAGTAATGTGCTTAACTTAATGTGGTTGGGAATGGCACGTTTTACAGGTTAAATGGCTGAATGTCTTTATTACCAACTTTCGCCGCAGGATCCCTTGATCCTTCTATCTTTGTGGCAAATGAATTCCATCATCAATTTTGGGTTTGGGTCGATTTAATTATAGCCATAAAGGAAATGGCTAAGTAACTTCCTTTCCTTAAAGTTTGGCCCATTAATGAATATAGTTTAAGCACTTTGATAGATTTAACCTTTTAACACTTGCACAACCCTTTAGTTAAGTTCCTTCAATAAGAATTCAACGTTTACTAATTTATATTATGAAATTATTTTAACTCGGATGTAATAAATTAAGTAGCATTCAACTCAAGTGTATGTATAAAAATTACGTTTGAAGACATTCGATTCCAGCAACAACAACATCAAAAAAGTGTAAAATATTTTCTATCGTCCATTTCGGGTTGGAATTTGGAATTGATACAGTATACAGTTCCATGTTGGAATGATGCTATATCAAATCATGATGAAAGGATGCATATTTTTACCGTATGCTCTCTAAGTAACTTATTACCAAATGGGTTTGCACACAGATGACAAACTTGTCGAAAAGAAAAAAAATTGAAAGCTTTTAAAGCTAAAATAGAATTTTCCCATTTTGGTTTTGATGTTATTATTACTGTTGTTGTTTTATCTTTTATATACGTAGCTGAAGCAGCAAAGGAATTCCAGTCCTTTCACTTCTTTTGCATTGAAGGCGTCTTGGAAAGGAAATTGCTCGTTCAAACGATATGAGTTTTGTTTTCCGTTTATCTCTACTTATTTCCTGTTATTTTCCCGGATCTTACTTCCGCGAAAATGGAGAGCGACCACCAGGTATCTTCTCTTGTGCAGTTTTTTTTATAGGATAAATAAACCAAAGAAATAAACAAAAATTTCGTAATGTAAAGCTTTCACAGGGATAAGTAAATTGGCACTATAATATTGTAGATGTCTCAGTTTCAAACATAAACCGGAACACGTAGTTACATCCTGAATTCTGTGCTGTTGTAATTTGTGTCCTGTTTGCTTTTACATTTCAGATGAATTTTTCAATTTGATTTGCCAGGAATATATGTGGTGAAACTTAATAAAACATCTTGACGAATTTGAAAATAATGTACAATCCGTTCCCTATATTTTGGTGGCATATACAATACTTAGTAGATATTTGTATACATTCTCTGCATCCGTGTGCAAAGGACTTCATGTGGTAAAAGTACAATGAGTTTTCGAAAATCTTTGTCATCTTGTGTAAGGATAATTTCATATATCGTGTTCATATGACATAAAGAAACTTATAAGAAGACAGCAATTCCGTAATAGCAATAAATATGATTTTATGGTAGCCGTAAAAGGAATCCGGATTTCTCAACATGTTGTGTATGCAATGAACTGTTCCATGCAGTGATACAAATTTCATGAATTTATTTATGTACATTTGATTACGTTATGAATGCGTAATATTATAAACAAAACAAACTTGTATGATATTCTATATTTCGTCCTGTTTTTTTTATGGTTGTTTCTTAGACTGTGGATAATCCATAAATCGTACCTCAAACGATACAAAAATATATATGCTTGTTGTATAATACAAAAGGTACAAACAAAAAACGAATATTTTCATGTGTTTTCCTTTTTAAGCCAGAACAAAAGTGAAAGCTAAACGAAGAAACATCAGTAAAGTTTTATGGAGGTAATAAGTAACCCTGAACACAAATATTTTCTGGCATTTCGTTCTCATATTTACATGAAGAACCCTTTTTCTATTTTATTGGGTGGGCTTTATTTATGTTTCCTGCATACAGGATGAAGTTACTTCAGCTCCAGTAGAATAACTGTCATTTTTTTTCTTTTTTTTCAGCATCTGGAATTATCCTTGTTATTGGGAAATAATTTTAGAGTTAACAACTAAATGGGAAAAAATGCGTTAGATATAGAGATTTTATTTGGGACAAATAATAATATGCATATTAAACTTTCTTTCATAATTTGTTTTTGTATGGGAAGGAATCAAGCGGGATTGTAAGAATTGCATTAACTTTAAGATATGTAGGTACACAATTACATGTTATAAAATTGCATTTGTATCTATATTTTTCAGCGACCTCTTTTTTAAATTTGTATATTAGTCCAGAGTAAATAGGTTGTTCTCTCAGTAAAAAAACATAGAAGTATAGAAGTAGTTTTTTTCTATTTTATTTTATGTTTTTGATGGTGCTGAATCCCTATCTTAGGTTTGCCACCTCGCCAGACGCGAGCTTATCTCAGGAGTGGTCTAAAACCGCCAAATTTTGGCACTTTTTTTTTTAGTTTTTCCAATGAAATTCGAAATCTAAGCATTGTAGGCCGAACTTAACCATATTCCAAATGAAACTACACAAAATTTTCAATAAAATGCATGTATAAACTTTGAAATAAAAATAATCAAACTAATATATACATATATATGTATAAACTTTTGAACGAAGGGTGGTTTCGTACTCAGGGAGGCATGAAACGAAAAATTAGAAAGAATTTTTCGAAAATCGTGACATGATATAGATGTCAATAGGTACATTTTTGGTTTATTATTTTCAATAATAAACCTATGTAATCGAACACGAAAAAAAAAATTATAACCCCCCCTGAAATTTTGTCAGTTTACGTTTTGAGATATGTAGATTTCAAAAAACGAATAAAAAAATATCCGTCCGTCCGCCGTCCCCCGTCCGCCGTCCGCCGTCCAGGCTTTTTCTCGGAAACTACTGGAGATAAATTAATTAAATTTGGTTCAAAAATCAAGTGACATCTGACAACGGTCCTAACAGCTCGTGGGTCCGATCGACGTATTTTGAGGGGGGGAAATTGAGGAACCAAATATTGAAAAAATCATATTTCCGAAACCGTTCAAGCTTTTTTCATAAAACTCGGAATATACAATGCTCTAATATTACTCAATAGAACACATTTTATTGTATGGATTTATATCAATTGGTTTTTGATTAATAGAATTTTGAAATTTTTAATCTCCATAAATTATTCCATTTGTTGGTGGATCAAAAAACGTGAAATCATTTCACATGATCACTACTGCCATCTAGCCGTGACTTGAAAAATGTGACATTTTTTGGAAATAATAAACCGTTGTGTAAAATTTGCAGTGTTTCTTCGAAATATACCTAAACAAAAATGGTTCAGCGAAGTGTAATGGTTCAGTGAAGTAATTATTTAATTCGAAAACTTTAGCCACGGAGCTCTATTCCTTCAGCGTTTGAAACTCTTCCCGACTCTAGGTTCTGGTACCTAGCCAAACGTAGGTAGTTGACGTGCTCAGATATGGAGGGGTTGCAGCCACCCTGAATGTGTGACGGGGAATAGGAAAACGAAAGGATAATTGATCCCGTCAAGTAAGTTTTGTATGAAATGGGTTGAAATTAAAACTTTTTCGTGAAACAGGGTCCGAAAAAATATTCCCAATTTTGGTGAAATATTTTAAATTTCAACGAGTGTCGAAAAGAATGTGCGTTGTGCACAACTCGCATCCACTTCGCCTTTCATTTTCAAGTGCATTCGTCCTTTGATAAAATAGATACAAACCATGGTGGAAGAATTATCCTGGTAATGGGATGGGAATTTTTCACCATATGATAATGAGGTACCAACAATTTCTAATTTCTTTTGAGGGATATTTACAGTGTCATCTTCGGGACGCGGTTTGTTTTTATTTGTGAAAATCAATGTTTTTGCAAATAAATATTGTTGGTAAAACTATTTAAGAATTGTAAAAAATAAATCTGAACTCCTCCAATTCTTGAGCAGAAAGAACGAAATCAAATACTGGGAAACAAGGATGTGAATGTGAAATATGAAACCGAGGCAAGTTCTCAAAAAGCAACTATTCGTAAATGGCACCTTCCTTGTTATTTATTACATTTCTAGAATTTTATTTATTTGTTATATATTTTAATTGAAAACTGTTTCAGTTCTTCTTATTTTTAAATACTATAAATGATATTTTTTGATTTGAAAATTATAATATATTCACATGTTATTAGAATCGCAAAAATTGAATTATTTTCTCTCAAGAGGGTTTTCTTGTTTCAAAATAATTTAACAAAGAAAGATCCCAACAAAAACACTCCGTGTAAAAAAGGTGGCCAAGTCCCCTCAGTCAATCGATCTTGCAAAAAGTTTCGCCATCTTATGTATTGAGATAAAAAAATAAAATAAAAAAAAATTTTTAGGCACAAGCTTTATATAAGTGTACTAAAAAGGAGAAAACAAGAAAAATATGTAAGTGTAGTAAGGTGATCGGATTGAAGCTGATCAAATACATTTGTATTCACGCTGAATCCGTGGTTACCTATCTACTATAAAGCTTGTCGCTGGGAAACTTGAAACCATTCACGTCAAAACGTCTTACCATAGACAGAACATAGTAGCGTACTCTGACACCTCAAATGCCCGCGAGAATAGGCTTGCCCGTCACTGCTCTAGATGTATAGATTCTATTCTTGCATTTGCATAGCGACAAGCTTTATAGTAGATAGGTAACAACGGATTCAGCGTGAATACAAATGTATTTGATAAACTTCAATCCGATCACCTTACTACACTTACATATTTTTCTTGTTTTCTCCTTTTTAGTACACTTATATAAAGCTTGTGCCTAAAAATTTTTTTTTATTTTATTTTTATTTTTTCCTTTTTAGTCGTAAGTATTTTCATGATTCCTCATTCGGTTCATTTCCTTAAGGGTTTCAGTATTGTACAGCTTTTGGCCGCTTAATCTTGTGCTTGTGATTTGAAGACTGTCCCATGACCTTACCCTACTAAACATAAGGGCGACGTATGCCTGGCCAGCACTCAGCAGCAAATAATTTTGGACCCAGATAGACCGCCGCATACTACCCTGCATCTTGTGAACTATAGAAGCCCAAGGGCCAAGAATGCAACTTCGCGATCGGGAGCATCCTTCGATCAGCAGATCCAGAGCTAAACTTTGCTGCACATTGTACGGACTACGGGTGTAGCATATGACTAGTAAAGAAGCTCTTTTATAATTATAAAAACACTTGCACACGTTCCAAAATTATTTATTTCATTACATCATGACGCGTTTCGCCTTATCAGGGCATCATCAGATTTGTGACTGATTATAAAATTTTTACAATACATCATGGAAGAGTCTAGGTTCCAGAAGAGGATTATAAAAGATCATGTTGATGTTCCAACAAGTGCCGTCGAGACATTCTCTTGATAGTAAAGAAGCAATTGGTCAAAACAATTACCCTAGGTGAAGAAAAATATACCATTCTATGTAAAAATCTTGATATTCATTTTTTTATGTAACTAAGGCTACTTGTCCGCGCCTGCTTGATTTAATAGTAATCAGCAAGACGTTTAATTTGATATCACACATGGGCCAAACTGCACAACACCAAAACAGTTGGTTACTACCCCCACCCCAACAACCAACAAAAACGTAAAACAATTTACCGCAGCGGAAAGATTTCCATTCACTCATTCTAAATAAAAAAAAAAAACCCTATGTAAATCCATCCACTCTTACTACTGTAAAACTTCCGAATTTTCTTCCATTTCTATAATTTTAATATCGTGTAGAAAGAAACCGTGTAAACAAAATTTGTCGCAAATAATCAATTGTAATACTTATATAACAATGTTTAACGAAAGAAATTCGAATTGTAATATTTAGTACACAAAATCAACATTTTTGTATAAAAACGATTCAGGCTTATTGATCTTACCACTTTAAAGAAGTATGTAATCTGCTGCCGTAGATTCGTCTCCTTGTCCTTGTTAGATCTGGAAAACACTACTCACTAACGACTGACACGGAGCGGACTTAAAGAAACGCGACACCTTCTCAATAACAAATTATTTATTTAAAAAATTACACTGGAGAATATGTTAAACGTTATAAATTACAATACAAAGTTAATCCAATACAAAGTTAAGGTGATTAAAAATTCTATGATAAACTCAGTTTAGTTTAGGATGACGCCGTCTCGCAAGGTGTGCGGGTATCGACCGTTCGTTAACCACTGATTTCTTCGATCCGTCCCAATTGGTGATCGATGGACGCATTCCAGCCCTAAACGCTGACGTGCATTCGGAGGGTGGTGACCTGTGGAAATTGGATTGCTGGAATCAGGAATGTTGGCGCTCGAATTTCCCCGGTGTCGAATGGAGAAATTCGGCTAAGTGTCGAAAACCGCTGGTCGATGACCGGTCGATATTGCTGTCGTAGACATACCGGGGGGCCTTGAAATCTCCTGATTTCGAGTATGATGGAAAACTGGAAAACATAAGATGATCAATGAAAAAATGGGGAGTTTGTGCAAGGGCATTTCCTCCCATTACACATTGACTCCACCGGTTGAAAGGAGTTACTTAAAGGGCGCTCCGTCTCGCCCAAATGTGACGGTTGAAGGAGTGGATTATAGGTGTTATGAAGTGGGAAGTAAGGACTAATGGAGGGAATGCATTTTAAGTACAGTTAGTTTTTTACCGTAGAGGTGGATAAATTTGGGTTTGCCGAGTGACAGTGTCCAGATCCGTTGTAGTTGAAACATTGTGGTTCATGTCAGAGGTTGCGGTCAAATCAATAGTCCGCGCGTTGGCATTGATATGCTCTTCCGGATGACAAGTTATTGATGTTAGTTGATCATCGACTTCTGGAACTGTAGAGTTTCGATGGTTGCGGATCAGATAATGAGTTAACGTGTCACACAGTGAGCCGAACAACCACCAACTTTTCCCGTAGACTCGTTGGATTAGCGTGGCATTTATAATTATTGAGAGGATATATTTTAGTCCCTGGAATATGCTCCAGACGGCGAAGAGGCTAGCGCTCAAGTTCCCGACATTAGTCATAACAGCCCATGTTGGTCGCAAATATCTGGACATTAGATGAGTTAGCTTCTCGGAGGAAAACATATGTATAATGTTGATATCTTGCTGATCAATGTCATGGCCGATCAGAGTCTTGGTGATGACATTTTCAATAGCTTTCCTCTCAGTGGGGTACATGATCTGTCGTCGCAATTCTTCGGTGGTTTCGTAAGAATATATACCTGATTTTATTAGATCCGGAATGTTCTCATACTTCCATGGAACGTCTTTAGCGGGATGTAAGTGCGGAGGTGATTCCAGCTTTTGGCTGTTAGGATTGAATCCATACCACGATCCATGAATTAAAAATGCGGGCATTAAAGTTGGCGAACAAGGAATCTCGGTCCCATATTCATGCAGAAGATGAGTTGTTGGGGTCATAAAGTAGCTTTGGTTGTTGTATGTCACGGGAAGTTCCTGAAAGCATCTCGTGGTTTTCCTGACTGTGACTTCTACGGCTTGGCATTTTATAAGATATATAATTTCTCCCCGAGATATTGCCGTGAAGCCAGGTTCTTTCATCTGCATAAGTGCAAATTCGGCAGGATGTTGATGAGCTACCGCTAACTGAGTTTCTAGCACTTGGCGTTCCAACTCGCACTTTTTGTGAATAAGGTGTGCATGAAGATTTTCAATCTGGTGTTTTAGGTGTCTTTCAATATAAACGAACTTAGCGTTGATGTAGGTAAATAAGTCTAAGTTTCTTGCGTTTACAGATTTGGTTTTGAATTGATATTCGTCCTGGGTTTTCTTCACAATGATTAATCGGGGATGTTCGGTTTGATTTCCATTGTGGTGACATACCTGGATGTCCTTCACGGTTTCTAAAGCGAAAATAATGTCACCCGAATGTACGGCGTAAATGATATGGGTTTCATTGTTCGCGGCATCATATGTTTGTGATCTGGTGGCATTTCCTTCATAGAGTACCGTAAATGATGTTGTTTCACAGGAACGATCAATTTTTAGGTCCCAAAAACTCATACCGTATTCAATGTCCATGCATTTTGTGCTTAAATATGAACATAGAACGCTATTTTGCAGCACAACTTTATTGTCGTTCAGGCGTACAGTGGCAGTGAAATCATGGACTGTGAATTCTAGGGCCCACATTACAATTACGTTCTGCCACGACTGCGAGCCGAAGTTATACGTAGTTCCGACGCAGTTACCTTTTGAGTCAATTGAACCTGCTACTGTCTCAGTGAATCGAGTAGATGAGTTTGTTTTGAGACCGCTAATGGTTTTCCCATTTTGTAGTTTATATGTCCCTTTATTGTGCACTTGTGTGCATTCGTCTTTTGACACATCAGCGATGAAGGAGCTGAGTCCTCCCGGGACTAAGGACAAGTGACTAAACATGCCACAATAGTAAACCGTTTGCAGAATATTTAGCTTACATTGAAGAACGTGAACGGATGATTCAGTATTTCGTTCCAGTAATTGAATATCTTCATTTTCGTGTATTGCGTTGGAGAGTTCCAGTTCGCAATTTCCTACGCCGAGTGAGGAGACTCTAGTGTGATTCATTTTGTCATGACCACAATCGAATGCAATCAGAGCTACTACGACCTGAATACCCAACAAATAAACGATGTAGCGAGACATGATGGTTGCAGCTGCAGAAATAAGTAGACATGTATAGTACATTGATATAGCGTGTTATGACTTATGGTAAATAAAGTTCAAGTAAAATTGAGGAAATGAAACGAATGAAGATTACTAGTTAATAGTTAATTTATTATATTGGAGATTAGCAGTTTCACTGCTGCGATTCTAATTGTTCTTTGTTGATAAATGGCAAAACACAAATTTTGGTAATTGGCCGTTTAAACTGAGAGGACTCTGTTTTCACGGTCACAACTCGTACGTGGTTATCCTTGCCCATATGCACTTCGAGGATTCTGCCAAGTTTCCACATGGAAGGAGCTAGATTATCCTCTTTCAGAAGAACGAGATCTCCTATCTTGACTTGTGGATGAACCGTCTTCCATTTTGATCGTTGCTGCAATCGTGATAAGTATTCTGAGGACCATCGTTTCCAGAAATCATACCTTAATTTTTGTAGAAGTTGCCAACGAGACAAGAGAGAGGGCTTGATTTCACTTAGATTCCTTTCTGGTAGTGTTAGTGGAGCATTTCCGATGAGAAAATGCCCCGGAGTTAGTGGAGTCAAGTCTTCAGGATCAGCTGATATCGGACATAGCGGGCGCGAATTCAAAACGGCTTCTATTTGAGCGAGAACGGTAGTGAGTTCCTCGAAGGTCAGCAAGGTTTGGCCGAGTATTCTACGGAGGTGATATTTTATTGACTTAACTCCCGCCTCCCACAGTCCGCCAAAATGGGGAGCTCCTGGGGGTATAAAGTGCCAATCAATATTTAACGTTGCGAATTTTTCTGCGGCGTGATGGAAGTTTTCAGCTAGGACTGCTCTTAGCTCATCTTTTAAAATTTTTGAAGCGCCTACGAAGTTGGTCCCGTTGTCGCTATAAATGTCCTTGCTAATACCACGTCGAGCAAAGAATCTCCTGAGAGCCGCGATGAAGGCGTCGGAGCTTAAATCACTGACTGCCTCAATATGCACTGCTTTTGTGGCAAAACATACGAAAATGGCAATGTACGCTTTCGATGTTTTTGCGTTTCTTGTTCGATTAAGCTTGATGGAGATGGGTCCAGCGAAGTCAGTTCCCACTGCCTGGAATGGACGTTCGAGGGTAATTCGGTTGTAAGGTAAATTTCCCATGATTTGATTCGCTGTCTGTTGTTTCCATCGCACACACAACATGCATCTGTTTAGCACTTTCTTGATGGCTTTCTTGGCGCTGATTATCCAATATTCCTTTTGTAGTGTAGATATCGTGAGGTTAAAACCTCCGTGCAGAGTGATTGTATGCGCATGTTCTATTAGGAGATCCGTCAGCTTAGATGCTTGGGGTAGAATTATTGGATGCTTCTCTGTGAAAGAGAGGTTCGATTCTTCTAGACGTCCACCGACACGAAGTAGGTTGTGTTCATCTAAGAATGGGTTTAAAGATAGTATTGAGCTCTTTTTTGATACGGATCCTTTATTTTGAAGGTTTTGAACATCCTTGAGAAAGTGGCATCGTTGGGTCTCTAAGATTAGAGCGGCCTTGGAGGCACAAATTTCAGCAGCGGTAATGTAATTAGGTCTCTTGTGCAGAGGAAAGTCACTGGAATGATTCTTCGTTGCTTCCTTTTTCTCTTTGCAGCAGCCGATAAAGCGGAGGCACCAAGCAATAGTTCGGCAGGCCCGGTTGAAGTTTGAGAATCTTTCGATTGATAGATTTGGTTCCACTTGTGTTTGGAAGCATTTAACCTTTTTCGCTTCAGTTTCTGCTGATTGTGGGCAGCAGTTTTGCTCTGGAAATCCGTTAGGCCAATGTTCTGAGCTTAATTTTAGCCAGCGAGGGCCATGCCACCAGTCCGATTGTTGTATGAGGTCTGAGGCTAACGCTCCTCGAGACGCCAGATCTGCGGGATTTTCCTCGGAAGGGACATGCCGCCAGCATGCGTCTGGCGCATTGCTGTGTATATCTGACACTCGGTTAGCGACGAATGACTTCCACCGATGGGGCGAACTCTGGATCCAAGCCAAGGTTACCATTGAATCAGACCATAGATAAAATTGGAGTGATTGCTTGCCCATTTGTAACTTTAGATATTGCACAAGTTTAGAGAGAAGATGTGCCCCGCAAAGTTCGAGCCGGGGTAGCGATATTGTTTTTACCGGAGCCACACGGGTTTTTGAAATTATCAGATGAGTATGAATTGTTCCATCACTCTGCTGCACTCGAGCATAAATAACTGCAGCGTAAGCTCGCTCGGAGCTGTCACAGAATCCGTGAAATTGAACTTTAGTTGTGGAAACAGAATTAATCCACCGAGGTAATTGGATTCGTTCAATGGACTTCAAATCGGATATAAACTCAGTCCACTGTTGTTGAAGGGAGATGGGAATTTCGGAATCCCAGTCTACTTTGGCCAGCCACAAGCTTTGGATTATTATCTTGCCACATACGATAATAGGGCTGATCCACCCCAACGGGTCGAAAAGCTGAGATATTTTTGACAGAATGTGTCGTTTCGTTAAAGGACCATCGAAGTCAATATTGAGTTGATAGTAGAAGTTGTCTTCTCGAGGATTCCAGGTAATTCCAAGAGCTTTAATCGTCTCGGTTCCGTTTAGAACGAGATGCGATTTATCGGCTACATCTTCAGCCGGAATATTCTTGAGTATATTGGCATGGTTAGCCGAGAATTTTCGTAGGTGGAAGCCTCCTTTCTTGAGGAGAGCGATTAAAGAATCTTTGAGGTTGTTTACTTCGTTAATCGTGTCGCGTCCCGTAAGCACGTCGTCAACGTAAAAATCACTTTTTAAGCAGGCGCAGGCTTCGGGAAACTGTTGTTGCTCGTCGGAGGCTAGCTGGTGAAGTGTGCGTATCGCGAGATAAGGTGCACATGCTACTCCAAATGTTACTGTAAGTAATCGAAAATCTTTTATGGTGTCATCTGGAGTAGAGCGCCATACGATTCTTTGATAATCAACATCATCTGGATGTACCCAAATTTGTCGATACATCTTCTCGATGTCAGCTGTAAAAACATATTTGTGAAGTCGCCATTTCAATAGAATTGTTGGTAAATCTCGTTGAAGTGCTGGACCAATGTGTAATACATCGTTCAGCGATGGATTTTTGCCGCTTTTAAACGATGCATTAAAAACAACGCGTAATTTGGTGGTCTCACTTGTCTCCTTTATCACACCGTGATGAGGCAAATGAAAGCAGGCAGATTGATTATCACTTTCGGTTGCCACTTCTTCCATGTGGCCAAGCGTCAGGTATTCATTTAGAACCTTTTTGTAGTCTTCAAAGTAACCTTTTTGATGTGCGGTTTTTTCGACCGATAGCAAACATTTCACTGCAGAGTAGCGTGAATTGCTAAGGCGAGGACGTTGATCGGACTTGAAAGGTAGTCGAACCATGTATTTTCCATCTGGCGTCCTTGAGTGTGTCGTTTGAAAGAAACGTTCGCAATCGATTTCGTCGCTTGTTAGGGAGTTGATTTGACTGATTTCTTCAATTTCCCAAAATCTTTTCAAATCAAAGTTCTCATCTACAATATTAACATACGACTGGATATGGTATTCTGGCTTTGCAACATGATTATCACCGGTTTTGCCAGTAAGAATCCACCCAAAGATTGAGTTTTGGGCCATGGGCGTGCCCCTTGGACCCAACCTGATTCCCTCTAAGAGAATGGACGGGTAAAGATCGGCTCCGATTAGAAGGTCGATGCGTTTCGGGATGCCAAAATCAGGATCCGCTAGGGTCAATCCTTCTAGATGAGTCCACTGCTTTTTAGTAATTGCTTTAGACGGTAGCAAATCAGTTAGACGGTCTAGCACAATAACCTTGGCTTCAATGTTTTGATTGTCGTTAGTTGCATGCAAAGTAATTGTTGCCATTCTATGAGAAACGGCCGCATCGGATTTCCCTAAACCCGTAATGGACACTTGAGTTGGAATTGTACGAATGTTTAATCGTCGCAACGCTGTGGACGTGATGAACGTCGCCTGAGAGCCCGGGTCGATCAAAGCGCGAATTGCACAGGCACCTTGAGGGGTGTCAACTTGCACTATTGCAGTGGCCAGCAAGACTTGTTTGTTGTCTGTAGAGAAGTAAGTTAAGATATTCGGCACACTTGACCTTGATTCTGGTTTGTTATCGTAGGTCGTGGATGATACTTTCTCCGGAACTTGTGATACGCGAGTTTGATTAGGAAAGTGCAGTAGTGAGTGGTGTTTTTCTCCACATTCTGCGCATCGATTTTTACTCATACATTTGTTAAGAGCATGAAATTTTCCTAAACAATTAATGCAGCAGTTGGCAGATTTTGCTACCTTTAAACGTGCCTTAGGTTCTAGTTTCAAAAATTGAGCGCATTGACGTAAAGAGTGATTGGCACGGCATAAATTGCATGCCGCTTTAGAGGCGTAAAAACTTTGCAGCTTCATGTTTGTTTTGGAGGAATTGTTGGTCCTATCCAACGATACTATCGGTTTCGGTTTGGTCCCACCGATTGCTTCCAGGGTACGAAATCTCTGTTCTAGAAATCTTTTGAACTCTTCCCACGTTGGGACTGTGTTAGAATCGCTTATGGACTCTTCCCAAGACTTGTGAGCTTCGGTCGGGAGCTTTTGAACCAACAGATGTATGAGAAGAGGATCCCAATGAACGGTCTGTATACCAGTGATGGGCAGGCCTATGCCCGCGGGCACTCCAGCTTTTAGAGCTTTGAATATGTACACGAGCAGCTCGCAAGTCGAGAGCGCATCATTCGGCCGCCGGCCGTCATGCGAGCAGGACTATGCTTCTTTTCGCTTTGCTTTCGGTACACTGTAAATTTGAAGTCATTTTGCCATGTGGCTTCACTTTTACATGACAGGTGACGTCACCAAAATTAACAGTGTAAAAAAGACCGGAGAGAGCTTTGAAGAGCTTTTACACAATCACATTTTGAGACTGTGGTTGCATGCCCATCCCTGCTGTATACCGATGTTGCGAAGTGAAGACAAGCACTCATTGGTTACATCTAAAAGGCTTTTAATGGAATTTGCCGATTCCATCGTTATTTTAGGTTGCCCAGAAAATGTTTTCAAGAGAGACGAAACGAGTACTCTTTTATTCTCATACCGATCCGTCAATGCCTTCCAGGCAGACGCATAATTGGCCTGGGTAATGCTGTACTGTTTAATGACGTTTGCAGCATCACCGGTAAGAGTAGTTTTCAGGTAGTGAAACTTTTGCACAGCTTCCAACCTTTGGTTTTCATGAATGACCGACACAAAGAGATCTCGAAAACTGACCCATTCAGTGTAATCACCTGAAAACTTTGGTAATGTAATACGAGGTAAGCTTGTTTGCGAAGAAGACGTCGAACTATCATTTGCCGCTGCTGGGGCAGAGGTAGTTGGATCATTCTGGGCTTGTGTGGTTTCAAGTGCTTTTATTTTCTCAAGTAACTCGCCCTTGAACTCGTAAAACTGGCTCTCTTGAATGGAGAACAGATCATCTTTGAAATAGGGTAATGCGGCATCGGGTTCGGTTTTGGCTTGGGCTATTTGGTCTTCGTTTGTAAGAAACCGTTGCCAAAGATCGTGCCAACCGTTTACTCGACCGACATAATAGCCGTGAGTTCTTTTGGGGGTACCGATCTTTTTGGTATTGCTGATAAATTTTTCCATTTGTTCGATCAGCGACATTTGCGCGTTGACCAAGGTGATAATTGGCTTAGCCTCTGGATTTGACATGATAATACGATACGTTTAACGGGTTCAATCAAACGTGAATAATGATTAGTGCACGAAATACGAACTGCACTTAGATAAAACAACACTATCACTGTTTTACTTAATAATGCTACAATGAAGGAAAAAGAAAGGAAACGTCACTTACGGAGAGGGATTCGCTGCAGAAGATACTGCCAGATTCTTGTTGAGATCCGGCTCGAAGGACCATGTAATCTGCTGCCGTAGATTCGTCTCCTTGTCCTTGTTAGATCTGGAAAACACTACTCACTAACGACTGACACGGAGCGGACTTAAAGAAACGCGACACCTTCTCAATAACAAATTATTTATTTAAAAAATTACACTGGAGAATATGTTAAACGTTATAAATTACAATACAAAGTTAATCCAATACAAAGTTAAGGTGATTAAAAATTCTATGATAAACTCAGTTTAGTTTAGGATGACGCCGTCTCGCAAGGTGTGCGGGTATCGACCGTTCGTTAACCACTGATTTCTTCGATCCGTCCCAATTGGTGATCGATGGACGCATTCCAGCCCTAAACGCTGACGTGCATTCGGAGGGTGGTGACCTGTGGAAATTGGATTGCTGGAATCAGGAATGTTGGCGCTCGAATTTCCCCGGTGTCGAATGGAGAAATTCGGCTAAGTGTCGAAAACCGCTGGTCGATGACCGGTCGATATTGCTGTCGTAGACATACCGGGGGGCCTTGAAATCTCCTGATTTCGAGTATGATGGAAAACTGGAAAACATAAGATGATCAATGAAAAAATGGGGAGTTTGTGCAAGGGCATTTCCTCCCATTACACATTGACTCCACCGGTTGAAAGGAGTTACTTAAAGGGCGCTCCGTCTCGCCCAAATGTGACGGTTGAAGGAGTGGATTATAGGTGTTATGAAGTGGGAAGTAAGGACTAATGGAGGGAATGCATTTTAAGTACAGTTAGTTTTTTACCGTAGAGGTGGATAAATTTGGGTTTGCCGAGTGACAGTGTCCAGATCCGTTGTAGTTGAAACATTGTGGTTCATGTCAGAGGTTGCGGTCAAATCAATAGTCCGCGCGTTGGCATTGATATGCTCTTCCGGATGACAAGTTATTGATGTTAGTTGATCATCGACTTCTGGAACTGTAGAGTTTCGATGGTTGCGGATCAGATAATGAGTTAACGTGTCACACAGTGAGCCGAACAACCACCAACTTTTCCCGTAGACTCGTTGGATTAGCGTGGCATTTATAATTATTGAGAGGATATATTTTAGTCCCTGGAATATGCTCCAGACGGCGAAGAGGCTAGCGCTCAAGTTCCCGACATTAGTCATAACAGCCCATGTTGGTCGCAAATATCTGGACATTAGATGAGTTAGCTTCTCGGAGGAAAACATATGTATAATGTTGATATCTTGCTGATCAATGTCATGGCCGATCAGAGTCTTGGTGATGACATTTTCAATAGCTTTCCTCTCAGTGGGGTACATGATCTGTCGTCGCAATTCTTCGGTGGTTTCGTAAGAATATATACCTGATTTTATTAGATCCGGAATGTTCTCATACTTCCATGGAACGTCTTTAGCGGGATGTAAGTGCGGAGGTGATTCCAGCTTTTGGCTGTTAGGATTGAATCCATACCACGATCCATGAATTAAAAATGCGGGCATTAAAGTTGGCGAACAAGGAATCTCGGTCCCATATTCATGCAGAAGATGAGTTGTTGGGGTCATAAAGTAGCTTTGGTTGTTGTATGTCACGGGAAGTTCCTGAAAGCATCTCGTGGTTTTCCTGACTGTGACTTCTACGGCTTGGCATTTTATAAGATATATAATTTCTCCCCGAGATATTGCCGTGAAGCCAGGTTCTTTCATCTGCATAAGTGCAAATTCGGCAGGATGTTGATGAGCTACCGCTAACTGAGTTTCTAGCACTTGGCGTTCCAACTCGCACTTTTTGTGGATAAGGTGTGCATGAAGATTTTCAATCTGGTGTTTTAGGTGTCTTTCAATATAAACGAACTTAGCGTTGATGTAGGTAAATAAGTCTAAGTTTCTTGCGTTTACAGATTTGGTTATGAATTGATATTCGTCCTGGGTTTTCTTCACAATGATTAATCGGGGATGTTCGGTTTGATATCCATTGTGGTGACATACCTGGATGTCCTTCACGGTTTCTAAAGCGAAAATAATGTCACAATGTGACAAAGTATCATCGTGCCAAATTTCATGTCTCTAGCTACAAGTGTTCTCGAGTTTTTGTATAAAACTATTCAGGCTAGTAAAATGTACCAACCAGCTGAGCTAAAAGGAAGTGTGCACAGAAAATGAAATTTCCTCCAAAACACCTATATGTATGCAATCACGATATTTTACCTATGAATTATGATTGAGACATTGAGTAATGAATTAATGATTAAAGCCGGAGGTACACGATACGGAAAACGTCATATTTATAAGGAAATATCTTTGCGGATGTCACTTTTGACACATCGAGTCACACGATAAGCAAAAATGAGTTTGCAACCTGTATTTTGCAATTCACAGATTACCGCGACGCCGCGCCGCCCGTAAGAGCAGTAATCTCAAAACTGTGTACATAAAGTTTTGTATGGTGTGACTCGGGAAATTTGTACCCCGCAAATTCCTTGGATGTGCCGAAAATATTCCGAA
Organism: Leptogaster cylindrica; assembly: GCA_963082835.1. Lineage (NCBI taxonomy): Eukaryota > Metazoa > Arthropoda > Insecta > Diptera > Asilidae > Leptogaster > Leptogaster cylindrica. The sequence goes on from OY720107.1 coordinate 28,205,123, forward strand.
ATTTTTGGGATATTTATAAGCGATACACCATATTGCTTATCGTCGAGTCACACAATATGAAATACGGCGTATCGCTTATAAATACGACGTTTTCCGTATCGTGTACCTCCGGCTTAAGTTGAAAATTGGCTGCCGAAAATGCCTAAATATATGCAAAAATATGCTTAACCAACATCCTACGATAACTACAAAAATTTGGATAATTAAACAAAAAAAAATACAGAAACAAATATTATCACCTGAAATCTACCCACTTGCCAAATTACAAATTAATCGGACGACTAGAAGTGGGTCAAAACTCACTTGCGAGAATCCGCCCGGACAAACTCGTACTGAAACGTATATAAAGCTTATAAAAAGAACCAAGTTCTTTAGCCAAACAAATTACTGAAATAAAAGGAGCCAAGTTCAATTCCGGGTAGCATTGTTTAATGAATTCAATGACAACTTTTTGAAACACATAAAAAGATACAGTGCTGTGCGTAATGCTATCACTGAATACACAAAATTTTTACATTGAATTATTCAATTGAAGAAAATACATTATTTTAGTGATAGCGCAGCTTCACATTATAAAAATAAAAAAAATTTATTAATTTATGTTATCATAAGGACGATTTTGGATTGGAAGCAGTGTGGATCTTTTTCGCCTCGGGTCAAGGAAAAGGGCCCTGTGATGGATCCGGGGGAACCATCAACAGAACTGTAAGAAAGCCAGTCTACAAAGAACAGTTGATGGCCAAATATTAACCCCTTCAAGAAATGTTTGATTTTTGTTCAAACCATATTCCTGGGATCAAATTTTTTTGTGTGCCAAAGCAAGATGTTGAAGATACTGAATTATATTTATCGACAAGATTCATGAATTTAATCACTATTAAAAACACAAGATCGTATCATAATTTTGTACCTCTTTCTCATCAAACATTGAGAGTACGAAGATATTCAAGCTCGGAAAACTTCGAAACTGTATACATAAGTCGACCGAAACCATAATATGAGATGCAAGTAACAAATTCCTAATGTATTTTTTTTAAAATAAAACATTAGAAATATTATTTACTTATTAATAAACCTGAATAACAAATGTATGACTGATTATTTCTAAGAAGTATAATATCAAAACAAACATTTTTAAAAATTTGTATCTCTTAGAGAGATGAAAATAACAAAACAGGACTAAATGATTTAAAGAGAAAAAGGTTGAGACTACATTTTCCGAAAATGTCAGGCTTTTATTCCTTGTTTTTGAGAGGTGAAGTGGACCAATTTTCAAAATTTTGAAATTTGAATCAGTTTTTTCTCCAAGAAAATGATAATGTAGGATCTTCAAACTACCGTTACGTTTTCCATTGTATGAGCACTTAATGTGTGAAAGAAATCAACTCTCCAGGTTTAGTAGTTCTATCATAGCAGCCAGATGAAAATTTCAAAATTTAACTTTTATTAACGAATTTTCACTAGCCCATCATTTATTGGTGAAAGGTACCAATTACATATTTGCATTTATTTTTGTACTCACGTTACCTAAGTAAGAAAATAAAATTATAATCATTCCAATATATGCCATAGGAAAAAAGTTATAGCCGATCATAGAAGAGTGTGAAAATGACGTAATTTAAGATTTCTAACGAAGGCCGACTGGGAGGGGGGCAATGAAAAAATTAAATGGCGATGAATTTTCGTATTTAGTGCCTAAAAGATCACCCTCAATTTTTTTCATCAAAATCAAAAAACATGTGACACACCGATTTGTTGTTTTCACCTGGAATGACCCTGTTATAAATAAGTATTACAATTGATTATTTGCGATAAATTTTGTTTACACGGTTTCTTTTTACACGATATTAAAATTATAGAAATGGAAGAAAATTCGGAAGTTTTACAGTAGTAAAAGTCGATGGATTTACATAGGGTTTTTTTTTATTTAGAGAGAGTGAATGGAAATCTTTCCGCCTCGGTAAATTGTTTTACGTTTTTGTGGGGTGTGGGGGTGGGGGTAGTAGCCATCTGTTTTGGGGTTGTGCACTTTGGCCCATGTGTGATATCAAATTAAAGCTTGTGCTGATTACTATTAAATTAACCAGTCGCGGACAACTAGCCTTAGTTACATTAAAAACACTGCAAAATTTACACAACGGTTTATTATTTCCAAAAAATTTGACATTTTTCAAGTCACGGCTAGATGGCAGTAGTGATCATGTGAAATGATTTCACGTTTTTTAATCCACCAAGAAATGGAATATTTTATGGAGATTAAAAATTTCAAAATTCCATTACTCAAAAACCAATTGAGATAAATTCATACAATAAAATGTGTTCTATTGAGTAATATTATAATATTAGAGCATTGTATATTCCGAGTTTTATGAAAAAAGCTTGAACGGTTTTGGAAATATGATTTTTTCAATATTTGGTTCCCCAATTTCCCCCCTTCAAAATACGTCGATCGGACCCACGAGCTGTTAGGACCGTTGTTAGATGTCACTTGCTTTTTGAACCAAATATAATTAATTTATCTCCAGTAGTTTCCGAGAAAAAGCCTGGACGGCGGACGATGGCCGGGGGACGGCGGACAGGCAGATTTTTTTTTATTCGTTTTTTGAAATCTACACATCTCAAAACGTAAACTGACAAAATTTCAGGGGGGGTTATAATTTTTTTTTCGTGCTCGATTACATAGGTTTATTATTGAAAATAATAAACCAAAATGGATATCAACATTTTTACATAGAACAGGAGTGTATCACTGAGAATTTATTACTTTATTAATCGCCTTTGGATAATATTAAATTGGGTATGCAGAGTTGTATTTCTTTTCAAAAGCGTACGTTCATCTGGGAAGAAGTGCACTTTCACAAAGTCAAAGGATCTGCTGTAAATCAAATTCAAAATCATGTTGTCAAGAAGTCTTATGTCAGAACTCTGTGATGTGTGAACGTGAAAAATCAGTTAAAGAAAAAATATAAAATTAGTAGTTTAGTTTAGACTAATTATAAGTGAACTGAAATTATTAGAAGAAAAAAATAAATATAAGGGAATAGATCCTGTGTTTAATTTCTGCAGTGAAGTGGAGTGAGTCTCTTCTCCAATACTTTGGAAATAAAGAGAAGAAAACTGAATCGCCCAAGACGATTCAACTTAAGGAAATCTTGACAACCAATTGAGAGATTATCAACCAATAATCCAACAAACAGTTAAATTTTGTAAGCCACTTTAATTATTCTACCTGTTCCCGAAGGACGATAAGGTATATTATTCGATAATAATCTGTTGGCAGAATCCAAGGGCGAATCAATCCAGTGGGAGAAGAGCCAATGAGATCGAAAACTTTTCAACTTCGGCACTTAATGTTTAATGGGAATGAATGTGCATGTGGGAGTGAAAGTTTCTGATATATCCTTATTTCAAGAAGTACGGAAAAAGTATGTTTTATTCGTTTTCCACAACACCCCAGAAAAGAATCTACATAAGTCCCTTCAATGCAATTTACAAGAACACTTTTCTTGCGGATAACTTTCCTCCTTTTCTATGTTTCATCAGGAAGGATTCGAAAACCTTTCGCATATTTTTTATCTGAACAAGAACTTTTAGTGCAAAGTGAAGAAGTTCATGTTGCTTGAAGCCTAGCCATGTAATTTGGCTACTCCTTTTAGTTTAGTGGAACTGTTCAAATGTTTCAGACAACGTTCTTTGACTTTGTGGTGAATTATTATTACGGTTTAAAATTTAGTATGTTCCGTTTTAATTAAAATATTAAGTATGCTTTTCTTGTTCTTTAAAATTGTCATTAATTGTTCAATTTTAAAAGAGAATACCTATAAACTATATGTTTTAAAAAGCTCCTCAGTTTCTTCTGTTTCATTTTGTTCTATCAAATATCTAAAAATTGGAGCAACTCCAAAAATCAAATGAATAAATTTTGTTAATTTCCTCTGTATCCTCAAAGCAAAGCCGAAGAAAGATCGTTAAATTGCTTTTAGTGTTTGTTTTACTTCGAAGCGGCTCAACCTCATGTAATTGTAACTGGACAATTGATGGATTACGTCCAATTCAACATTCTGCGAATTTAAAACATTTAAATTCAGCTCCTTCTACGAAAAATTTAATATAAAACACTCCTTTCAATTTCACCATTGATATGACTGCAGGTAATGAGACAAACACAAAACAAAAGTCCTTGGAAGTACCAATTAGGTAAGTGGAACAAGTTTAACCGGCGCCATTTAACGTTTACGACCTATTTTAAAATAAGAACGAACTCGTTCACCCTCTTTTCGAATCCTAAAAAATTTTAAATAAGACAAAAATGCGTTGGCAATGCGGCATGTGCTGTTCTTTTGGCTGTTATAAGGAAGCGCATGAGAAATAGGCGTATTTGGATCAGTCTTTTCTTAAGATCTCGGGAGACACATGGCGGAAATGCATTATTGGAGCAGCTACAGGTAGATCGTGGATTGGGGTTATTTCAAAATTCCTGCCGAATGTCACCGGCAGATTTTAATATATTACTTGGCCTCATCGAAGGAAAATTATGAAAATGGACACCAATTATTGAAATGCGATTACTGCCCAAGAAAAGTTAGCCTTAACTCTTAGGTTCTGGCTACCGGTGATAGTTATGCTAACCTGAAGTATTTCTTTAAAATTTCAAAGAGTTCGATTATTAAGATCATTCCCGCAGTTTGTGAAGCTTTAATTGAAGCCCTGGACAAGTATATAGAGGTAAGTCAAACAAATTTTTTTCTGTATGTTATACTAGCAAAAAAAAAATTTTAGCGAGTTGCGCATGCAACTGGTATGCGCAACTGGTATTTGTAAATTTTTATTGATTTTATTAAGGAACTATAATGCACGCGCTCCACAAAAATTTATATCAACTCTTTTTTGTATCAGTATGTTTTTTGTCAGGAAACCATTATTATTAAGTAAATAATGTTTCCATAAATGTTGAAATAAAATAAATTTTAATAAAACGAAGCAGTTGCTATTCGTTCACGAAGCCGATTTCTTTTTTTGCTTTCTTTATTTTGGGTCAGTTAAAATTAAAAATGCAATTGTGCATTTAAATAAATTTAGTGTATCCAACCTTACCCTACAAACATTTGAGGGGTTTGAGCAACTGGAAAATTCGAACTGCTGATGTTAGGTTTAGGGCGACCATCTGCTAGAAATTTACCATTATTTTTCATAGTTTTAGAATAAGTTCATGAAAACTATAGAACAAAAACCTGCCTATTCACTTTCTATGGTGTTTTGGACTCGTCAAGGAATGCTGCGTTTGAAATTTTTATTCGAACTTTTTTCATTCTTTACAAAATTGTTGAAAAACTCACATTCCCGGTTCGCGATATTATTCGGATGCCATTTTCTCCGGAACTAGAGTTTTCCCAGAATTCGCATGATAAGTCATCGACGCGTTTAGTTGTTAGCTACAAACGACTAGTTTTTTAACAAAATTGCTTGGTTCATTTTTGAGTAATATCCTTCAAATCGAAAATTTGGCAGTGTCACTTTTTAGTTTTTTTAAATATTTTTCTTGAACTAGATGTGGATTAAGATCGTCTGGCCATCATTGGAAAACTTACTTCAATACCGATTGACTGATTCATATACGAACGCCTTTCATTGGATTTTACTGGAGATATTATTTTTTTTAAAAAAAGTGCATCTGGCTCTATTCAAAAGTCTATATCTCGATCAAATTCAAAGGAATCTTCAAAATGTTAACGGATTCTGGAAGCTCCACTTATCCCCGAAAAATAGAGGTATAAATGACAGAAATCGGTTCAACTTTTGTACAAACAAACTATTTGAGGTAGATAATATTTCATGAATTTCATGAAAATTAACCGTAAATTTTGGAGGGCTATAACTTTTCAACGGATGGTTCAATTTTAATATGTAAGGTACCGTTGGAAAGGATAAGTAGCCTCGTAAAACACTATAGCTGAATAGTTTTCGACACTCAGATTTGGGTTATATTGGAAAAACTGAAAATTTGGTAAAATTTTCAAGGTGCCATATCTCGGGTTGTAGTGGGTGAATTACCAGTTTGAATATATTTTCCGAGTCCATGGTCCAACATCTTTCTAACGATACCCAACAGTCATGAATTGAAAGCTTGGTTCTCGATTTCGATTGTTTCCTGTATATTATTATGCGTCAAAAGAACTTTTTTTCAGGTCCCAAGATCACAAGAACAAGTTTTTCATGTGATTTAAATAATGCAAACCACTGTTCCTCTCCCTTTGATGTTTAGAATGTCTTTTTATAATAATAAGTAGAACTACATTTTCTTCTATTGTCAAACAGAAAAAAAAACTTCTTTTTCTATGAAAGTCAAGTTTTGAATTAAACTTAATATTCATTTAATATGATATTCTTATGAAAAAATAAAAAACAACATACACAGTCAATTTACCCTACTTATTACACATTTGTTTCCCTGGATCAATTTAGTGCTTTTTTCTTCTTTTATTTGTTCTATTATTTAAACAACTGGGCTGTGTCGTAAAGTCTACGAATTTTTGATGGAGTTGTCTTACAGCCATGTTTGCACTTTACACATCTGTTGATGTTGTGTATAATGGAATCTAACTTGGATATTGAAACTTTCGAAGTGGCTATTACAATGTCATTAATAGATGTCTGTTCATTTTTGTGTTGACCTACATGGAGCAAATTTACATTAGCGAGAGCCTTTGAAGGGCTTACGCTTAAGTAATTTTCTCGATAAGCTGCCAGCCCCAGTTTATTTGCTCATCTTGCCTGCGAGTTTCGAAAACAGTTTTGCCTGTGGCTTAGTTCCAGAGGGCCAGGAGATGGAGGACATGTTTTCAATTAAGCCCACATCTCTAACTCCTTCAGGGTGAAAACGTTCAACAACATTTTCATGATTTTAATAATTCGGCGATATGCTAATAGTGAAAAAATTACTAATTTCGAAATCTCATCGGAATGTATTTGTAACGATGTCAAAACCCTTTCGTTAGATGCATATTTTAAAACTATTTTTTTTTACAAATTTTTATTAGATTTGTTTACTTTAGACATTTAAACTAAGTGCAGAAAGTTATCAGCTAGCTATATCCTGTGGGAAGGATATACGCATAATAAATGGGCTCTTGAAATTAATACTTGAAAGTTAATTTCGAGCCCGAATACTTGAACCGCAAAAGTAGAAGTTAATTTGTTAGAGTTAGAATGAAATTATCAACTTTAGGAAATTATTGAAGTAAAGCTTATTGGAATGATTACAACCAGTGACTAATCACTAATTAATATACGTAATTGGCTAAAGATGTTGAGGAGCTTCAGACTACTTAACAATAACAGCGATCCTGCACATATTTACAGTGCTAATTTCATTTTCTATATTTTGAAATGATAATTAATTGGTATTAACATGGTCCATGCCCCATTGTAACACAACGAAGGGAAAATTTGTACTTCAACTTTTTTAATTTGTTTTCTCAAGCGAAACATAATTCTGCTATTTTGAACATTTTGAGACGTTTAAAACTTCGTCTTAGGGGCAAAGTAAAACAGTCGCATTAAGTGTTTCAACCTTCCAACTTTTTACTTGTTTATTTTATTTTTGCAATCAAAAACGTTAATGTCTGAGCTTGGAGGCCTTGAAAAGTGGAAACTCTTTAGTACCTCTTTTTTATACACTATTGAGTGGTTCTTTAAGCTTTCATAAAACAACAAAAACTGTTCATACTTTAAGAAAAGTATTGAACGAAAACTGTGAAATGTTGTTTCAACGATGTAAAATTTAAATGACTACTTCGATATATCAAAAATAGTTTTGCATATTGCTAAAGCAATTTCTAAATGATTGTTTACTTTGGGTGTACTTTCAACGCTAAAATTTAACATTTTATTTTATTGCAACAAATTGTATGACATGCTTGCAGCATTCAAACACTATCAACTCGAGCAATTGGAATCACTCAGGTAAGACTACTGCAAACATTACATAATTTATGTATAGGAAAACTTACCTTTGAAAATCAAACTGAAAATCGAGGAAAACAAGAAAAGAGCTTTCGAGTGTACGACGAAAAGAAAATTCGAGTCATGTACACCAGAGAAGTCTTCTGCGAATATATTTTGCATAGGAACACATTTACTTAACATTTACTGCAGACATGTAACTAATCCAAGAAAACTTTTATTCCTTAAGACAGTCGTGCATGAAGCCAGTGAGATAATGTATCTCTGCGTGTAATGCAAAGACAAAAATTCTCATTCAACTCTGCGAAAAAATTGCATGAAGATCGATCAAACTTATTTTTACAATATTGCCTTATCTGTTTTTTGTATGTTTTTACACTTGTTACCATAAACACAATTACCTTTGCAATTTCAAGGTAATTCAGAGAACACCTGTTATTTCCAACAATCATTTGCCATGTCATAATAAATTCAATTAAACGTACCCACATCTTCAATGACTGGAGAAAATATGTTTTGATGATTCGCAATTACTCTTCTCTTTGTTTTGTAATAAATCTTGTTGAACTTCACAGCTCTGAGAGAAAAGATATTAGGGAAGTCATTAATCAAAGCAGGAGATCCAATCAATCAATTATTCTTCTACCGGGGAAAAGGATAAAGGAGCTCCTGAGCGTGGGAGTGAAAGAATGGCGAATGAGTGGCGAAAGGCTTAGGACGAACAAAATTATTGGTACAGAGGCTGGAGATCTGTGTGTTCTTCGTTGTTACCTAAAACATGGCGAATTGATTGAAAGCACAAATTCGAAAACTTGACAGATTTTTCTTTCTTATATCGCACCATGAAGTTTGAAGCAAATGCTTTTAAGCGCTCTAATAAAAGCTGGTAATTCAATTCAATTTGGTTGACCGGAAATTTATACCTAGTCTCTACTAATTTTATAAATGTGAAAGTTTGGATGTTTGTCCGTCAATCACGCCTAAACCCTTGGTTCGCTATTTTTCATTTTTTGTCTAAAGGTAATACGTATTCCAATTTAGAACATAGGCTACTTTTTTTCGGCTTCAAAATGTCGGCTGAAAATTTTAAACTTAGCGGGATTTCCATGAAATTTCTACTTAAGGCGTTTGGGGGTTGATTTTAAATCAGTTGTCCGAATTTCGAAATTAAAGACGGCGGATCCAAAATGGCGGTTATAAGTTCTCGATTTCTATGGATTTTAATGAAAACTAATACAATGCGTGGTTATGAGGCCACCTCCCAAAGCTCCAAGTAGCATTTTGCGACCTTCTGTTATCCATCCCACAGTTTTCACGCAACAACGTATTCGTTACGTTTTTATTACAAAATTCTTGATAACTGGTGCGTTTGAATTCCCATTTGGTAAATATCCTAATCGACACATATAAGAACTCTGTTACGTAACTTTTACCCTAGTTGTAGGAACAAATCCTATTTTAGACATTAATTCCAACAAGTATATTTCTAAAATGACACAAAAAAGTTATTGTTATAGTTATTTGAGTCTCCCCTTTTGAACTCTTATAACTCAAAATAGTAACTATGACTATTTTGGAATATTTACCACGCAAAGCGGTTTCTGTTTGTAAGCGGGCCCCGTTGTATGACACATAAGAGAAACTGTGTCAATTTAAGCACATTATACGAAAGGTAATGAAACGTGATACTCAAGAAACTTGGCTGATGATTTTGAAAAAAATATACATTTTTAAAATAATGATCCATAAAAACTTGCAAAATGCTTATTTCGATAGCATGTACTAAATAAATCCCTTCAAACCAAATTGTTTAAATCTATATTTATTATTTTATTTTCCTGGACATTCGAGCCGTGAAATTTTTCGCGAAATTTTTGTAATTTCCAAGTCCAGGAAAAACTCACTTTGACTAAATCCGGTAAACTTACATAAAAGCGTATAGCAATAACAAAGAATTTATCCTGTGTAAATACGAAGTGCCGCATTTAGCCGAAAAGGAAGAGTTTTACTAGTCCGTGGATAGAACGTGCATACTTATGTGAATGTCGAATGTTGGACCACCTCAAGCGGAAAATTCCAAAATATTAATGGCAACGTGGTAGTTTTGGGGATGCACTGGCAAATGGGTGAAAATCAGAGGTTAGAACTGATTCAAGCGCTTTAGATAAATTGTAAACAATTAGAGGTTCGGATGGAATTATGGTTTTCAAATTCAAAGGTCGAATTAATGCTATAACACAAGGATACAAGGCGCAGCAACTGCAATTTAATGGACGATTTTTGGAAAAGAGATGTCATGCGATAAAAAAAAAAAAGTTTAAACAGAGATGTTAAAAACATATTTTCCTCCAGAACGAAATTTAGCAAAGTTGTATAACTGTTTCAATTTATACTATAGACAGTAAACACATATGTGCGATGTATGTATGTACTTACAAATATTGTGCAATGTACATAGTTGTAATTAATGGTATTGTTTTTAACGCTCTTATATGATGTCATACCACAATAATTGTTTTCAACATCATAACGCAATTCGTTGTTTACACTAGAATTGTTGTGGCTCTTAAAAATGTAATTTTGAAGTCCGTAGACGATTAAAAAATATACAAACCGTTGTTGAATTTGGATGTGTTAGTATCATAGTAATTAACAACTATTTTAACCTATAAACACTTTTAACGGTATTTGTTGACAAAGAGTGTTACTAATTGGCGCAATTTACTTCATCCAAAATCAGTTTCGTGGATTTTGTTCGGAATCAAGTTTATTTACTTTCAATTAAATTTTATTTCGGTTATTGTATGCCTGTGACAGTTGTGATGTTAATAGTAAAACAAAGTCCAATGAAAAATCAATTTCCTACAAGAGGCGAACTGCATCAGTGAAAAATTTTCCAATTATGTTTCGTAAACACTTGCATTGCTTATTTTTTGCATTTTCCCACAGTTTCATCGGGAGACATCACCATCAGTTAATATAAATAAAAGTTTGAGGTAACCGAATTTAATTTTTGTAAATAGTTTGCTCAACCGTGTATGACTTCGTGATTTTTTCACATGTGTACAGTTACGGAAGAGTGGACAGGGTTGGGGTGGGTTGGTAATGAAGAAAACTTCTCAATTTCCATGATTTTTATGGTAACTCAATTGCATTGTATATTTTATGTTTGCAATGAAAAATCTCGTAAGTTATAAAACGAAAAAATATTACATAATAAAAATAATTAATGTAGAAGTGTGGATATTTTTCAGAAGCATTTCAAGTTCCTGCAAATCAAATGAACTCAAAATAATGCAATTATACAAATTAATTAGGAAATGATTTATGAAAGTTTGGAAAACGAGGGAAATTGAATTTTGCGGTAAAATTGTATAATAAGCATGAAGAACAAACTGAAAAGAAACATTTAAGGATCAAACAGAAAATCTCTTTGAAAAACTGCTGCTGAGAAAAAAGGATAACAGACGTGATAAATTGCAGACTCAAAGCTTCTAAAGTTTTGTGCTACCGTTAGATGCAAGGAGCAGTGTTAAGGGTACGTGAAGGTGGGTGGAACTCATGATAGAGTTGGCATCAATATGCACGTCTAATTGCCTTTTGTTGTGAACTTGTAAAACAGAACAACAATTTCAAACTATTTCAGTAAAAACTTTTGCTTGCCGAACTGAATCTCATTTGATCATATGCATTTTCAATGTACAATAAAACACTGTTTTCTGTTGATTATTTGTCAAATAAAAAAGTAAATTATTCAAATGTTGTGGATCATCCCAAACCAACAATAAGGTTCTAAATAAAGAACTTCCATCCGATAACTCGACTTTACACGAGAACAAGGTTCAAGGTAAATTTATTGCGGCGCATATAAATTTCGAACTCAGTTATTCATTTCGGTGGCATCGCAAGCGATAAAATGAGTTTAAATGAAATTAATGGACGAAATTAATTTTACTTTAAACGCAAATGGCGTAATGAAGACACACATTACGCAAACAAGGGTGGCCATTTATGAGTCATTTAGAACAAACCCGAGAACAGCAACAGTGCTCTCGTTGTCACAGTATAGAAACGTTTTCCAGTGCACAAACGACCGCGTTATTTCAGCGATTCAATTTATATCTTTGGATGACGGCGGGGTAAGGACACACCGGCAGCCGAAGGAACCGTATCCAAGGTTCCTGGATATAGAGGACGTAGAAAATATCTACACTGAAATTCCCCTGATTAATGATGTAAATCAGGATCTCCTACAGGTTTTGACGGTACTAGGGAAAGGAATGTGCTACTAACATTTCATGTTTTTTATACCCTAGATGTAGGGTATATTACTTTTGAGCGGACGTTTGCAACGCCAAGAAATAATGGTCACAGAAAAGAAAGAACTATATATGCATGTCCGTCTCTATGTCTGTCTGTCCGTCTGTCTGGTCTGTCTGTCTGTTTGTCTGTCTGTCCAGACGATAACTCGAGAACGCTTGTAGCTAGAGACTTGTAATTTGGCACAATAATGTTTGATAAAAATTGCAAGTTCAAATTCGAAAATGAGCAAAATCGGGCAACTCCTTCTTAGTGTTGCCATATAAGCCTGAGTCGTTTTTGTATACAAAAATGTTAATTTTGTTGACTGAATGTTTACATTTTGAATTTTTTCGTTAAATATTGTTATAAATACGAATTATAATTAATTATTTGTCAGATATTTCTGTCTTTTTTTAAAAGATTTTAAAATTATAGAAATGGAAGAAAACGTTCGCAGTTTTAAGATGGTAAACGTAATGGTAGTTACATGGAATTTTTTGATATAGAATGAATGAATTAATTGGGATTTTTCTGGTGGGGTAAAATGTTTTTTTTTTATATTTTTTGGGGTTGTGGGGGTGTGGGTGGAACCATCTCCCTTGGAGTTGTTCAATTTGGGGCGTGTGTGATATCAAATTAAAGCTCATGCTGAGTACTATTAAATTAAGCAGTCGCGGACAACTAGCCTTAGTGACATAAGAAAATGCATGTCTAGATTTTTAGATAGAATGAGTATATTTTTCTACATCTAGTGTATCACGTAATTGGTGTGACCAATTGCTTCCTTACTAGTTTTGTTATATAAAATAACAATGGAGCATTGTCGTCGTCAATTTTAGCGGAGCAGTTATCTTTGTAAGAACGTCATCTCATCTCATGTTCTTTTGCAGTGATCTCCAGTTTCCTTGCACTTGGCGATTCAACATGAAGTCGCGTTTTCAGAAGGTATTTATAATCACTAATAATATACATCCTAACAATAATTTCTAACTGAAGAGCTACGTATTCATTTATGCAATGTGAAGTATGCTATAGAACATATCTTGTGTTATGTAAAGTATATTAGTTATTAGCTTATATTGTTGCATAATAAATTTCGTTCATTCACTTTGTTCTGGGAAAATTGACGTCACAAAGGATGTACGTGATTAGTGTGCTGTTGCTGTATTAATCCAAATTGCGAACATTAAGTAACAAAAGCTGCGTGTATAGTTATTTGTTAACAACAATACATCTTATCTTTTAAATTCAATTAGTTATTCGTATTGTGACAATCGGAAGGAATTGGAAGTGATTTTAATTTACGTACGATTTTACTGGCAGGCTAACAAATAATTTGCTAAATCTTATGAAGCTCCATTGAAATCATGGATTTATTTTGTTTTCTTAAGAATTTGTTGTAAATTTTATTCACAGTGTTTATTCGTACAACGTTTTACGACACGCAATAATACTGGTTAAATTTCACTCAAATCAACTATCAACTGTGATATGCCAAAACCACTAAAACTAAGTGTTCCGAAATGATTTCAATATAAATTCCACAAAATTCAATAAAAAAAAAAACAACAACATGATTTCATGGAATTTCGCGTGATATGTGCAAAATTTGGTAAAAATGTTTCTCGTCAAAACTTCAACTCACGCCCCTCAGCTCCTAATGGAGCCCTATTAGGATCGGAATGCAAAAGTGAACGAGTGGCAATTGTACAATAACGTGTCAATACGACGAATGGATACAAGCGAGTATCATGGGGTCATGTCAAGATTGTTCCGTGCAGTAGGCGTTCATTAAAATTCTGTTTACAATGCTAGGACTGGGTAAATATTCGTGCAGTTGCTGAAAGCTGACATATGTTTTCTGTTTGACTATTTTGTTAACGCAAATCAAAGCCTTCGTAAAATTTGAATAGTCTGCGTTTTGCACCGTATTTCAGATGGAGGTTCTTTCGTCCTTGTTAAGAAGCAGGCACTGCAGGTTACCAAAAATGTTTGAGTTGATGCTATAATAGGAGAATTTCAGTTTTTCAGAGGGGTAGGGGCTGAATGGAATCGTGTTTAGCGACGATGACAGCAATTATGAATGAATTGTGGTCGGAATATTAAATAATGTTAAATATCACCACTTGCGAGATGGACTGCGCTAAATTCTGACACTATAACTTTTTTTGTTAAATGTGTGATTATTTTGCAACATTCGCTTACAAGAACTTCTGAATACTTTTTAACTAGATCAAGTATTCATAAATTCAATACTATAGTGTTCCTATACCTGCCATAATAGGAAGTTTCTTCAACTGATTCTTGTTTTATGTTTATTATTGTTGAAACAATTTAACAGTTTTGTAATTATTTTTTTAAGCAAAGTTAGCATTATTACTTTAGTTAGACACAAATTGACCACGGATTAACAACTGTTTCAATCACAAACACAGTGTCAAGCACTTGATCTACAAACTATTCTGTAAAATAAATAAATTTAGCGTTAAATTAATGGTACCGCCCATTAAAAGGAAAATAGAAAAGAATATTTAAACTATAAACATCATTTCAACATCACATTTGCTGTTATCAAAAGTTTGTACAACATTTTGTGCTGACTTCTCACACTGAAAAAAGAGTAAACCGAGCCACTTAAAAGTCGTCTACATTTAAACGATAAAATTCATTAAAACACTGAATAAAATATCAGTAATATTTTTCCTGCATATCTCATCGAAATTCCTCTATGTCTCAAAACTAACAATTTGTTAAAACTCGAAACCATAAAACATGCCAGTGAGATATTATTTTTGTTGTTGTAATGTCAGTCGGAAAAAAACAATCCACAATGTATGTATTTATGAGTGTTTGTCCTGATGTTGGTTGCCATTTTGATGTATATCCACTATCCAGTCTGAACTGAAATTGAAGGCACCTCATTTCGTGGATGAAATCAAATTATTTCGGTCTGGGCTCAGTCGACTGAAATAAAATTTATGTCAGTGTACAAGGACGTAATGGATAGTAGCTATGAGTCCTGTTCATCCTTTTAAAATAATGTCATTCTCGAACCAGAAGCGGTAGAATAAGTGCATACTGCATAAATACGAAAGTACTCCACCCATCTGATGTACCTGAGCAAAAAGATATAAGAAGTTCCAGAGATTTGTACATCGCCCTGGCGATGACTGAAATTTATTGCAATGTACATACCTGTATGTATATACTATATACCTATAGCATGTGTGTACTCTAAGGAATGATGGTTTATTGCAATGGGTAACTGCGCTGTAAAATTGTCGGTGGATGACGGAAATTAAATTTCTCACTAGCTTGAAAATCAGTTTCATGTACATAAATTCTGGAATGAATAGATTGGAGTTTGGATATTCCATGTTGATTTCTTGGAATTAGAATCGGTTCGGAGTAAAATTGAAAATGTTTAGGAAATGACCACAAAAGATTTTAGTTGGAATGCTGAACAAAGTTATATCCACGCGGTTTACTTTAAACTAACATAATATCTGGTGATTTTTCGAATATCCGGACACATTAATATGTCAGATTTAAAGCGGTGTATACATGAACAACTAGATGACATACTTTTATATTCTTATTTCCCATTGAAAGCACACAAAGAAGACGCTCCATTGAGCTCCAAGGTGATCCCTTGGTAGCCCATCACTTCCGCATTGTTGGAAGTAAATATCACTTCAACAATGGCACCATTTATTAGCGAGACACCACAAGAGTATGTACACTCAATTATAAGACACATACCCACTTTGGTAAGAAGTGTTTCTAAGATATTGTTTGAACACAAAATAAAGTTTTGCACGAGATTAGCATATTTTGGCTAAACCCTTGCATAAATTTTCGAATTTGTTTTTAGCTTTATACTATCTTGGAAATTTTGTTGAAGGGTAAGGGGTGGGGATACAACTCTTTGCTTACCCCTTGTGAACCCATCTTATGGAAAGTTATCTAACTGGAGAACAAATTGGAGTTAAGCATGCGGTGCGAAACATGGTGGTCCAGATGAAAACGCAATTCCTTGTTTGTAGGATTAATTTGTAAACTTACTACTAAATTGCACAGGTGATAAGAAACTCGTTGCCATGGGCGAGGCATAATAAATGTTCTTAATCAGTTTAAATAATGTTAAATTTATGCGGGCCATTTTGTTGCTGCGGGGATGGTTCTTCGAAAAGAAATTAATTGTTCCCAACCACTTTTGGAAAAGTTTTGGTTGCCAATTGGAGACTGCAGACAACACCATCGACGATTTATAGAAATGGTCAATGAATCAGATCAGTAAGGAAGACAAAAAGCAAAGTAGCAGACCTCTTTTGACAGGACACTTCAAGCTGGTACTTATTCAAATTTTCGCTCGTCCTGGCACGACACATCTGTGATAAATTACAGTTCACACTGGACTCTGGACTTGTTAGAGGACGCAGCGACTTTCGTACTTGAAACTAAAGTAACCTACGAAAGGTACTGGCAGCTTTCTCAAGGGTGGAAAAATGAGAACAATAATTATTGTCTAAAAATTGATCAAAGGCTGTTGCTGTTCGGACAGTTGGATCTTCGAGTTTCTTTTGTGAAAGTAACATTAGGAAGGACTCTTATCATTCGATAATTAATTATTAATTTTTTGATTTTTATTTAAATGAAGTTTTAAGTCTCTACCAAAAACTAGGAAGAATATAGTTTGAAAATGGCTGTTAAAAAAGCCAAGGGAAAATATGAATATGTCAAATAAAATTATAACTCCTTTTAAATTTTACCTTTTTATCTTGATATAATAACATTTTCCAGCTAAATAAAACTAAGGTACTTGAGATGAATTTGTTATGGAATAATTCTGGATATTAAACACAAGTCAATTATTTAAAAAAAAAATTACATTGTTATTCATCATTGAATCAACAATTTCTTGGAATTTTGATCAATTTAACCTTAAAATATTTCAGAATTTAAAAAATTAAATAAATATAACTAAGTAATGGTTACATTATCGACTAGTCGGTGTCTACCCGGTTTCACCCGGGGTGGTGAAAATCCAGTAGGTCTCAATAATAGTTGGTTAATTTTTTCAAAGGAGGGTAGTTTTGAGGGGTTGAATTAGGATAAAGGTTGTTAGTTCTCATTGAGCTTTTTTTCTAACCAAAAAGGCGAAATACCAATTTTATTGCATTTTTTACTTAAAAAATGGCGGATTTTCATAGAAACTTTCATCCCCTATTTTACCCCGTCAGTCATGGTGAATTTTTATTTTTACAAAACATATTTTAACATATTTTATTTAAAAGACGCAAATATAGAAACAAAAACCTTAGAACTTAAAAATAAAAATGTAAACAAATTTTACCATGCGCATCATCTTAATTGAATACTATAATTATTTATCTGGAATAATAGTCAGTTGCGCATGGTGAAATAATTTATGTACTCAAAATATATAGGTAAATAAAAATCTAAGATTAGAACCTTTTTAAAAGAAAAACTTTACACCATAAATCTAACTATCGAAAGTCAGAACCGAACATCTAATGTGCTTTCAAATTTCCCTGATAATTGCCCATTTCTCAGATAATTGCCCAGATGGGAAATTTAATAATTTGAAGAAATTTTGTACTGGAGCTATATATTAACAGTATAAAATGCTGATAAAAAGTAGCCTTGAGATCAATTTGGCAGTATATAAAGTAATGTAGAAAATTTCATGAAAATCGATCCAGCCGTGTTGCAGTGATTCTCGAACAAACTAATTACCCATTACAGTTTAATTTATATAGATGATAGAAGATTCTAAATGTTTCATTGTATAAATGTTGACCAATCAGGGAACTAAGGAAGCAGGATATTACAGGGAAATTCATGTCTCTATTAAGATAATGGATTTGCATTTAGCTACTTCCTCCGCGATTTTAATCGATTATCAGGAATAGATGAAGCACTTATCCTTGAACTACATTAATATAAATGAATATCGTGCTAAATTGAAGTGACTTCCTTTCTCTTCAAAAGCAAAGTTTTCTGACATATTTTCTTCTGGTTTTGTTGTTTAACTACAATAAGACAATAAAAGCTCTTTTAAGAAAATGAATTCAGTTTGAATTTTTTGTTCATTATTTTGCAAATTCCTGTAAAAGTCAATAAGTTAACGTTTATTTAATTATTCATAAACTCTTACCAAACTTTTAGTGTCATTTTACAGCCATCTGGAGTAATAATGCTCAATTGTCGATAAAATTGCGTGAGTATTTGACTTTTGACGGTTTAACGAACATCATTTTCCGCAAAAGGGGAATAATGTCTTGAATTTTATGAACAGATTGGACATCTTCAATTAATTATTTACGAAAGTTCACTAGAGATTTTGTTACGATTGTTAAAAGGGTTAAGCTTTTGGCAACCAATTTTAAAGTTGTTTTAAATATTTTATGAGACATGCTGAGTTCAACTGTTTCCATTGAAAATTTAATGACTTTACTGAAGGATTTTTTTGTGACTTGTGGTATCATTTTCCAAAGAATTTTGTTGAATTAATTGATCATTAGGTATAATTTATGTTTGTGAATTTATAAAAAATGAATTGAAAAAGTTTCAGAAAAATGTAGGTACCCAGAGCAACAGAAAAATACTTGAAGATAATTCACAAGGATATATTTCTGTATTAAAGAACCTTTTCAGAATTGTCGTTGTACCTGAAGATTAGGAATTATTTAAATCAGTTGTCATGTGCAAATATAATCAAATAGTTTATTGCTGATGCAGCAAACAGAGCATTTTTATTGTGAATCTTTTTGTTGTTTTTTTTTAGCAGACAACTACGTTTATTTATTTCCCACATGCTATTTAACAAATTTAATACCTGGTCAAATCGATTATTTTTATTGTATGATGCCCCATTTGCCAGAGACCATTATACATTTCCTGTTTTAGGTCGTTGCTCGTCTGTAGAGTGTAAGGAAGCCAATCGTCAAGCACATCAGTTACAGATAATTTTGCTTCTTTTTATGTGGAACATGATATACAAATTCCTTTCGTAGTAAATTGCTTTCATCACCCTAGCAACATTTCACTCACAGTTAGTGGAAGCTTAAGACAAAAGTCCTCTGCCTTTAATTCACACCTTATTCTGCAATTGCAATGTGAAGAATTGTGCAACTTAAGGTGGTATGAAAAAAAATAATAATAATAAGAAAAGAACAACTGGAGGAAACAATTCAAATTCCGTCATTTTCTCTGGTGATTTCCGGAACACTTTTCTTCCTCGTTTTTATTTTTTTTTGTGTTTTCTTTCATTGCACAATGGAAGTAAAAGTTCCCCGTTGATAAACAATAGTTTTCAAACGTACATCAAGAATGCCTTAATGAAGTTAAGAAGTTTGCAGCTATTTGTAGAGAGGCCTTGAGTTATGTACTAAGACAAAGGAACAGGTGATTGTTCTAATTCTGAATGCTTGTAGATTAGTTGTTTATGATAAGTTGGGTCCTCTGGGAAACTTGACTATCATCTTAACGTTGAAAATCAAGTTTTATGTTTTGTTTTTGTGGTGGTTGGTGAAGCAAAAGAAGTGTCTTGATTTAGATGTTATTTTAATTGTATGATAAATGAGCTGGAACATTTAAACAAAACTAAAATAATAACAAAAGCGAGGAGAGTCCTTAATATAATGAGTGGCTGTTGGGAAATGTTCCCTTTTGTTTATTCAGTTGAAAAATGATTTCATGTTTCATTTAAATATCTTAAGTTGAAAATTCTTCAAAACCCGAAGTAGGCTTCAAGTATAAAATCCCGCTGTAAATTGTTGTAACCTGAATAAAATTGAGAGTATATACGTATATATATATTGTTACGTATTTAAGTTAATGTTATACCTATATAAAATTTAATTTTAGTTTGTATTTTCTAGTAGTAACTTTGAGCTCTTTTCCTTCTGGAACAGCAGCTATTATATAAAATTAATTCATTACCTTTTATAAATTTCATATATGTGTAACTTTCTAACGCTCTTAATTTTGTTACTCATTTCTATGGCCACATTTATCTTTTTATTACCGAAATCCATGAAGTCATTAACGCCGAAAGCGCGGTAAAGTGGATGAGGTGCGAGAATTGGGTCATCTGATTTCTGGATTGAATTTTCAGTCTGGTGATTGCCCAGAACGAGGATTCACTGCAGTTACCCTGAAAAGTATGAAGTTGATTTTACAATAGCATTAAACTCTTATTATGTGTTCCATACGATAGATAGAAATATGGCGGTAATAGATTATTTATGTTAGCAACTGATTAATTTTTAAAAATGCTTAAGGGAAGATTTGTGACGATTTTCCCTCAGACAAATTCTATAAATAAATTGTTTTATTTGTTGTTTAAAAAAAATTTTGAATTCGTGATCGACAATAATTTAACAGAAAATACTGCTGTAGAATACCGGACTTCATCCACTTTTATCTGATTAATTATTATTGTACACGCAATTTAAAACCCTCCCACCCTCTTGTTATTTGTTTTATCTAAAATATGCCAGTCACGTCCGTATGATTTCACAATTCAATGAAACGGTCTAGTTTGCTAAAATTATTCTCGACATAACAATAATAAAACAACACAAATAAAACCTACAATAGCTAAAATATTGGAGCAGATATCCTTATATCCACCAGTTTATCATTTAATTATGTCTTATCTTCGGCAAATGGAATGCTTCATGAATAAAAACGTTTCCATAAATGTTAAATAAAAAATATAAAATACGAAAAATCAAAACCATTGATTATGTACAATTGTACAATCCACAAAACTCTCATCATCAGTTGAATTACAGCAGTTATGAACAATGTCATGCGGAAGACATACTTGTGATCAATTTGCTTATTATAATTTGGAATTGAAAACATGAACAAATATCAAAACATAACTTATTGAAGCATGTTTCGAGTAAATTTACGATATTATATTTCAGTTAAAAGTGAAAAAGTGGACACCACAAATTAATTGCGTTTGTTTTATGTTGTTGCGGTTTTGTGATGAACACGAGAATGTAGAACTGTTGGGTAGTGAGTGCATTGCATTGGCATTACAGGGAGACTATGATGCACAGGATGGAACTAGGTTTTGCAGCTTACATGCGAATTATGAATATAACAGCGGAGCACTTTTCACTGGAAAGAGTTTTTAAAGTAATAATTTCCAACTGAGCTCTTTCACAATCGATACGGCATGAATAAAAGAATGTATCTGGCCAGCAGCTCACCCACGCGCACCTGCTTTGCATTCAGTGCTTGGATGGCGTTTTAATATATCCTGAATATCTGCATCCGGGAATCCAGAGAAGATCGCCTGGAACAAGGACGAAGATATACATAGTGTGCAGTGTGCACCTGTACTTCACATATTATAGAATCCCGAGTCATCAAATAATAGCCAATAGCCCAGGAATGTACGTCAAAGTGAATTTCTTCATCTACGTTGATTTAAAAATTTCTTCATCGACATAAATGCATATGTGCAGAGTTTGGTTTTTAAATAAAATTTGATCATGTACCATACATTAATTTTATACGGCAAAAATTTGCAAAAATATTTTAGGACTAAAATTAATTTTTAATTAAGTAAGAGCAGAGGAGATATAAAATTATGTTGGTAAAGCGAAAAATTGCAAGTGAAATGCATGGAAAAATTTCACAAATAATCCTCAATATTTAAAAAAATATTTTTAACAATAAACTTAAAATTAAACTTTGTAAATTCGTTATATAATTTTATCAATTACAATTCATTTAAACTTTGCTAACATATTTTGTTATGCAAAATTTGTATCTCTTTTATTTTGAATAAAATGCAAAAGGATGTCTGAATTAATAAAAATTTTCCCAACTATTAGAAGAAAATTTTTATTTTTCCGTTAAAAAAATTTTTCAATTTATGTGCTTCAACTACTCTTATACCACATGTATGTAAATTCCCTCCCGAAATCAACAATGCAGTAACGTTGCCTATCCAGGTTAACATTCATTGATATTAGGGTGTCCTGTTTTTAGAAACCATTGCTATTGATGTTGTTTCTTTCAGTAAGCCAATAAAACAACAAGTAAACGAAACGAAACACTCTACATCACTTTGCATAAATACATTGTTAAAACATAACGATGTCATTCTTCCTGCTATATTTCAATGTGCTCTTTTGCAATGGTTTACGGAAAGAAAATGTAATCAACTGCCCCTTATCCTTTTAAATCACAAGATAGAAGTCAACGTTGGAGATTCTGTCCCGCTCTAGTTGGCAGAACAAATCTAAAATTCAAAGAATCAAGATAAAAAATATTTCCGCATTCAAATTGATTTTTTCTTGATGAACTCGGCGAACATTACTGCTTCAATTACTCCACAAAATTTATGTGAAGTACTAAGAATGATTTCTTTTTTCAGATTTTATAATATTTTTGGAATGAAATTCTACCTGGACGCTGTTTGTTTTATCATCAAAGGATGGTGAAGTCCTTTGTTCATGAAAAATTATGATTAGTCAGGAAAATCATTTGTGGTGAATTTATTTCAACAAAGACTGTAGTATGGGAGACCATGAGCGTCCACAGAGGGGTGTATTTGTTTTCCCGTCCGAATCGAGTTTAATAAGCCAACAAATTGTACTTGTAAACACTGTTATGATATTATTGAAGTTGTATGCAGTATTGCTGTATTAAGAAACCGTGTCATTTTGAAAATACCTACTAGAAATGAAAAATTACGTATATACAACAATACACTACGTGAATACAATTGAAAATTTACTTGTTCGATTCTAGGGTTTAATGAAAAAAAAGTCTACTACAGTCCAGATACTTCATTGGGTATTATAGATAACACCAATTGAACTAGTAAGGGAGCAATTGGTCACACCAATTACGTGATACCCTAGATGTAGAAAAATATAATCATTCGTATATCAACATTTTTGTATAAAAAGTAAAAACGACTTAGGCGTATATGGCAACACTAAAAAGGAGTTGCCCGATTTTGCTCATCTTCGAACTTGACCTTGCAATTTTAATCAAATATTATTGTACCAAACTACAAGTCTCTAGCTACAAGCGTTCTCGAGTTATCGTCTGGGCAGACAGACAGACAGACGGACATGCATAAAACAGTTTCTTTTCACTTCCCAATCATGAATATATAGTTCTTTCTTTTCTGTGACAATTATTTCTTGGCGTTGCAAACGTTCGCTCAAAACTAATATACCCTACATCTAGGGTACAAAAATACGTTAGGTATATTTAAATTTATAAAATTATTTAAAAAAACACTGCCATTCATATGTGTTGGATATGTCATACATATGCGTCGGCTGATATCGAACGAGTTCATAATATGCGTTCGCAGCATTATTTAAGGGCGGTATATTCAGACAAAAAAACAAAAAAAAAAACAGTGAACCAAAATTATGTATGTTAATGATGATGAAGGAAATCAAATTCATAATAAAATTAATAAATTGCTTGACGATTTTTATGAAATCATCTTACTTTTTGAAAAAATGAAAAAAAAATCATATATTTTTGCAAAATAAATAACAAGAATACTTTCCCAAGTTAAAAATCATTCAAATTTTAATAATATTCTCATAATTCTAGGCAGCATTGTGGCACATCATTTGCTTACACAAAAGGAGCACTACTTCAAGTCAAGGATGAATAATATCATCATTTTGGTTGTTCTTCCACTCCAACGGCTAGAGAGAAACAAAATAAATGCGGAATTCAGTTCAAAGTAGTTATGGTAAATCAGAATCATTTATTTCAGTCCACCTGGCATCATTGTGCTGAGAAGTTCTTCCAGGGCAAATTACCCTTGCAAAATATGACGATATATGGTGTTTTGCATTCAACATTATCACGATTTTCATACACTACTTCATCACATCTAGCAAGTTCAAGACAGTGCAGAATAAGTTAAGAAAAATTGCTGGAAAGTGTTTACAAAAAAAAAGACAAACAATTCCACCAAATAATGTAGAATTTTGGCATTGTCCTTGCATTTGCAGAAGCTGAATTCAAGACTGTTTGAGTGCAACACATTCCACATCTTTCAAATTCACAGGACAAAATAAAGTCCTGCGATCGGAAACAAATGAATTCCTCTTTGCTGCTATTAAGATTATAGAGATGGAAGAAAACTTCGGTAGGTTTAGGGTGGTAAACGTGGATGGGTGTACAATAATGTACATGGGTTTTTACTTTTTTTGATTTAGAATGAATAAATGGGGTTCTTTCCGGTGCGGTAAATTGTGTTTACGTTTTTTGGGTTGTGGGGGTGAGGGTGGTAACCATCTCCCTTGGTGTTGTTTGGACCGTGTGTATGTTTTATATCAAATTAAAGCTCTTGTTCAGTACTATCAAATGTCATTTTTTTTTCTTCAAATGACTTTCTTCTAGTTCGCCTAGATTTTTATATGTAATGATTAATGATTATACTTTTCTGCACATCTAGGGGATCACGTAATTGGTGTGACCAATTGTTTCCTTTCTAGTTAATGCACATATTTTGATACTATTTCTTAATGGTAGCATTGTTCGTTTTCTCTCTATAAATCCCCAAATGTGTGGTAACTGTAAAACAAAAATTAATCGATTTTTATTCAAACCTTTGAGCTAAAAAATAATTTTCGTGTTTATCGCGAAATTTCCGTTTCGCCCATCTTCAGTTTGACTCGCTGATCATGGAGTTCGCGCATTTCTGTTCAAGAGTTTGTTTTGTCAGTTTTCATCTTGCCGCGATTGTTTTTGTGGGATTTCTTCGTGTGTTTCGTTTATTTCAGTGTTTCAATTATGTATTTAGCGTTTTCTTGTTGTTATCTGTGATGTTTTTTTGTGATTCTATGTGTTTTTTTGGCACTTGTGCTTTGTGTGTATGTTTAGTATAGTTATGGTTTGTTTACATTTTTTGTAATTACTTTTGTTTTCGTTGCATATGTACATTGTTTTTGTTATGCAGGACTTTGTTTTCAGTTGTTTCGATGTTTTACGGTGTTTTGTTCCTCTGTTTTCATCTTTTCTTTAATTTTTTTTTTTACAGGTTTAACCTAAAAGTGGAGGAGTGTGTTGCATCCTGGCTCACTGCAAATTCGACACAACGGGTTAAATGGTATTTATTAACAAGGACCACAGTTATCCTTATTAAAAGTTCGGAATAAATATTTCTGTTGCAATTCAATTGAAATGAAGGATTGTACTCAATTCAATACAGGATCATTTGTCATTTTGAAAAACTTTCTTCAAACCTGTCGAAAGTGGAATCGGTGACACAGAAGACGGAACTAGAAATGTTTTATGGAAGCAATCAACTGTGCAAAAATCTTTCGAGAGGCCCAATATAATAACAAATAGTATTTAAGCATATAAATATACACATATGTCGCGAGCACTTCATGTTTCATTATTTTCAAAATGCTGATTTAAAGTACATCGAACTTCAACACCAAATTATGGAAATTTTCATTTTTCAAGTACGAAAAATCAGGAATTTTTAACAGTATTTTTTTTATTACGTTATATTGTGTTCGTATTACAATTTCGTTCCAGTATTCGTTTACCACTCTGTGCTGCATTCCTGTCTGCTTTTACGTTAACCCGAACTTAAAAATAAAATGGTAAAAGCGAAAAAAGGCTCATAAAAATCGTAATTCATAAACTAAAACAGACATCCTTGCTTTCGTCCAAACGCGTAAGGTCCCAAGTGGAAATTCCACATTCGTGCTGTTCTTACTTTAAACAATTAATATAAAGCTATTTTAATTTGGAAGCAGTTGTAGTTCGTGCGTCATCCCGTCCCCTGCGCCGGGTTATAGGAAGGTGTAATTTACATGAGGAAAGTTATTTACTGAAATATGTCTTTTGCAGAGGAATATTGAAGGATTACGTAAATATTATTTTTTTAGTGTTTTGCTTTTCAATTTCAAAACAGATGCTGATGTTGTGTGCGACAGTGTTGATTGGTAAGTAAAAATTTTCGCATATTTCATAAAGACAAGGTCCTTCAGGCTTCAGCACTTCCTAAAACTGTAATCCATCTATTGGGGTGGAAACCAAGCAACCGGGATTTTTCCTGCGAAAGAAAAATCAACACATTTCTCCCACTGAAGGTTTGAAGTTGCTCTGTTTTTGATTCTTTGTGTTATGTCAACACTTTTAAGCATTGAGGAACTCGTGGACAAATGGCCACTTTTTACCTGAAAGTGATTACCTTCTTATGCTGTCCATTCCCTGCATATTATATCTACAGCATGTCTGCATCACCTTCTTCCAAACTACATCTCACAATTAGTTTTAACAATGACGCAGACTTGAACCCGAAAATCGCATTAATATTAAATGAAATTAGCATAATTATTATCTGTGAAATGTCCTTGAAGCAAAATTCCTCCACATATGTTACCATTTTGCATCCCTGCATAAATAAAACATCACAAGTCAACTCCGAGCAGCCGGGTTGGGATAGACCCGAACCCCAATCAATTACGACACCCCAATGGCGCACTTGCAAGTTATTCAAATTAGGCCGAGTACAATGGCGGGAGGCTAGAGCTATGCAAGAGCTAATTAGTTTGGCTGTGGGAACCAGGTTGTGTGCTCCTGTTTGACTAGCAGCAAGTTGTGACAAAATATTTGTGTGGTGTCAATCTAGATTGCTCGGCTGGGTTCTTTGCGAGTGGTGTTGTGGTGGGGGAGGCCTTTCAACAACAATTTAATTGACAGGGATCGCTTGTTTATTTTTTCTAGGGCATTATTTAATTTTGGAACGATAAAATGGTAATTTGTGTCATTTCGGTGGATATCACTTTCGTTAATCACACATTCACATTCTGTAGTTATTTTTGGTCGTTTAATAATTTTTGTATTGAAAGTTGTTTTGAATTGAAAATATAAATCAAAGTGTCAACCACAAATTAGTTATAACAAGTTAAGAAATCATCCGCATCGTCTGATGAATTTATCTAGACTTCAGTTCTTAATATATCGATTAGCCTCTTTGTGTGTATGTAAGTGATGGGCTCCTGTCGGCTGTTGTGGGTGGAGAGGGAGGGTAGTTGAAATTCCTTTCCGGGAAGTCTTCTGGTGCAGATTTATTACTTTAGCAGCTTTGGTTAACCGGCAATTATTGCAGCAATTATGACCGTATTTATCTTTAATCTGCTCTTCCTGCTAAGTGGAAATTAATGAATACGATATCAGCCAATAACCAAGAGACTCGGAAGTAGAAATTGGTGGCCACATAACTCTAGGAGATATTGGATAACTTAGAACAGTTGTAACTTTCCATAGTTATAAAATTAGGGCAGGCTGTAATTGCTGTTATCGAATTTCAATTATATATTTCGAAACGTTAAAATTGAAATATTGCTGCAACTTGAAGAAAAAACGCTTCTGCCAATACCTACGATTTAAAAAATAAATAAATTTTCAAATGATAGTTCAAATGGAAAGAAAATCAACAAATTAAATTTATCTACCCAATCCAAAACGTACACTTGTCACGTATAGTTTTATTTCGTCTGATCAAGTCCTCATTTCTTCCATTAGACAACATCGAAAAAGGATACAAGAATAACTTTCTAAAATCTAAAGTCTTCGAAAAGTTGTGTTTCGAGAGGAGATCCGTCTGTATGTTTCACGGAATTTCGGTCAATTTGCCGTAAATTACTTTCAAAGACGATGTGTAAACAGTTTTAGGATCCTATTTCAGTATTTGTTTCCATCGATTTTCGGATACATGCATGTGGAATGTGTTTCGGCTTTCTTTGGTACTGCTGAAAAGTCTCGTTATAAGAACTTTTGCAATTCTTTATCATATATATTATCACTTTTTATTATTTTCAAAAGTCCAATTCTTTTAAACTATGTGATAATGTGTTATGAAAACAGAAAAAAGTGTTAATCTGAATGTAAAATTTTATTTTTAGTACCTAGTTCGAAAAAGAAGTAAAGAATTTGTATTGAGAATTTTTTAATGGTTGCTATATCGTACTCAATTCGAACAGTTCGAAGAATTTACTGTCATGTATAGTAAAGAAGAAATATTTCGCTCAATTTCTATTTTAATTAATTAAAATCGTTATGCAAGTAGTATATAGTTTGTAAGTGTTCAACAATTAGGTATATCGTATATAATGTAATATCATAATAAAGACAATTGTAGAAAAAATTCAGAAGGGTGAAATTAAAATTTATTTTGACAAACAGCATGAAACAATTCATGCCTATTGCTTTCACCAGATGCTTGAAAAGAAATGTCTCAATTCAGTATTGCGAACATAAGAATTCTTAGTCTAATTGCCCCATGAATTTGAAATGACAACATTATTAAAAATACAAATTGCTATTGATCGGTTTAACGTTCAGTAAAATCTGTAAAGGGTAACTTTACAGCAGGATCTTCTGACGCTCCGGCTCCGAGGTTATTGCACATAAATCTCCAATATAGTTTTCCTTCCTGCGGTACGCAATCTTAACGACACACCTTTAAGGGATGAAATATGAATAAAGTTCACGGGAGAGTGTTCATTTTTTTTTTTTTTAATGAGAATTATGTTAAAGTAGTACGCTCCCTAATTACTCTGTTTTTTTCTCGTCTTTAATTCAGAAAAGTTTTCGCATCATGAAGTTTGCATTAGAATCACATAAAAGAAAAATTTCCTAAGTGACCTCTCTATTATGGTTGAAAAAAAAATTATGGACATCAAAAATTTAGGATTTGAATGCTATCTGATAAAAGGGATCATAAAATATTCAAATGAACAAATTTAAAGCGAATCCTAGACAGAAAAAAATTTAACCCTCGGTCGCTAATGAATTCCAAAAAGAATTTGGGTCTGTGTTACCAAAACTGGAGAATAATAGATCGTTGTGGTGCAGAAGGATTGAAGGAATATGGTTTGGAACAATTTGAGTTATTCTTACAATGGTGGCAATCATTAGGATCTACGAATTAAGCAATAATAGAGTCAATTTTATACCACGACTTAATTTTATTTTTAAAGAAAAATTTGAAGATATTGTGCAACATTTTGTAAATAGGGGTTGCAATCTATGATTCAAAGCAATGGAGAAAAATCATCAAAATGTGTACCTATAGAATATAGATTTCTGAGAATTACGACTCAATTACATTTGTAATAAGTTTATATCATTTGATTAGTCTCTTTGCATGTCGATTTTTCATGACTGTTTTCTGGCAAAAATCATCAAATAAAATTGCTCAATATTCCAGTAAATGAACTAAAAAGAGATACATGGAAAACATGCATTCATTTGCTTTGACAAAATGTAGTAGAATTTCCTAATCAAGGTTAACATTTTTTTCGCCATTTTTATATTGAATATTGCACTTTATGAAATGTTTTGTGTGGAATCGCATTTGTTGACAAAATTGTTACCATTTACTTACTAACTTAAAAAGAAATTCCCAGCACAAAGCCAAATTAGTTTAAAAAAGTCGTTATGTTTCTGCATTTACTACTGTGCAGAATAGCGGTGAAAAGTTTAACAAAACTAGTAAGAAACCATTTGGTCACCCCAATTACGTGATATCGTAGATGTAGAAGACTATACTCATTCTATGCAAAAATCTAGACATGTATTTTCTTATGTAAGTAAGGCGACTTCTCAATTTAATAGTAATCAGCAAGAGCTTCCATTTGATATCAGACACGGCCCAAATCGGACAAGCCCAAGAGAGATGGTTACCACCCTTACTCCCACAACCCCAAAAACTTAAAAAACATTACCCCACCGGAAAGATCCCCATTCATTTATTCTGAATCGGAAACCGGCACGATACAGATAACTGCGGCAAATTAAATTTTTGACATTTTCCGACGGACTTTGGGTCGCCTATGACAGGAAAAATAATTTAAAAAATCCCAGGTAGACCATTTACTAAATAAACCAGTTTCCGAAGGATTTTGGGAGCCATATGAACCGAATCTTTTTCGAAGGATATCTCGTAATCGGTTCATCTGGGATTTTTTTAATTATTTTTCCTGTGATCAGCGACCCAAATCCTTCGGAAAATGTCAAAAATTTAATTAGCCGCTGCAGTTATCGGTATCTCCCACGTTTACCACCCTAAAGCTGCCGAAGCTTTCTTTCATTTGAACTATAATTTTAACATCGTGTAAAAAAAATAGCGTGTTAAAAAATTTTCTCCCAAACAATTAGTTATAATCCGTATTCATAACAATAAAATATTCAATAAACAAAATCAAAATTTTTATATAAAACCGATTCAGGCTTATATGGCAACATTAACAAGGAGACATCAGACGGACATTCATAAAACGGTTTCTTTTCACTTTCCAATCATGAATATATAGTTCTTTTTTCCTGTCACGATTATTTCTTGGCATTGCAAACATTCGCTCAAAACTAATATACTCTACATCAACATAGGGTATTCAAATTAGCTAATTTTACGAAATTAGTTACAGAATACTTTTGTTCAATTTAATTTTTGAATTCACTGTTCAATCATTAACTATAGCGTCGTCAAATTGCCTGTTATGTGGCAAATGCTCTCATATTTATAAATTGTTCAATTTTATAGCCGATAAAAATTCACTGAAGCTTTGTTTTACTTTCTTTGGCAAAATAATTGAAAAAATATTTACCAAACAAAGCACAATCAATAAAAAAAAAACATTTTGTATTAATGCGACCACCTCAATTCGTAAAATTTTATAGATATAAAATTATCCTATAACTTTGGATATTTAAAAACAAAAAAAAAAGGGGGGGGGGGGGAGGAAAATCGAGAAATCGCTTTGGAATTCCCTTTTGACCACATCATTATGGCTCTATCTCTGTTTCTGACAACAAAGCACATCAAGTGCTAGCGAATCTCTACAAGAACGCTTGAGAGACAGACACACACATCAATCAGTGCTGACAGTCGCAGGATATTATTAGTCATTTCCAAAAACAAGTACTAGAATTAGAGTCGTTATGTCAATAAAGCTTTCTCCGCCTTCTTTTACAAAAAGTGGAACAGGAATGGAAAATAATGACAGTTTAGTAGAATGCTAAAGGATCCTTTTCCTTCGGAGCGAGGACTTTTGCGAACTAAGAATATGCAGGTTCTTTCTGTTTTTCTTTTTGCTTTTTTTTTGGGTTTGTTTTTATTTTTGGCACTTTCAATCATGACTGCCAAATTGTGGCCGAGTCCGTATTCTGGTGTAATTTGCCAAACACAAACCCTGCAACTTTCCTCCCTTGATGTTGCACCAAAAAGGACCAAACAACGAAAACTAAAAAACCATTCCATTAAAATAATCTGAGCAGAACAACGCTGGTACTAGTCGAACGTATTTCATGTTAAATGTGCAATTTTGCGTTTGGGCCTCGTGCATTGCATTTAAGGGAACCGATTTTCTCGCTCATTGTTTATATGAATTTCAGTGGGACTTTTATTTCAACATTTTTATTTGTTATTTATGGTGTTGCATTCCCAGAACTGCACAACGTTCCACAGTCGTCAATATGTTCCGAATTCATTTCAAGCAACGGAAACGTGACAATATTATGGATAATATTATATTATTTTTCTGTAAGACATTCTTTCACGATGCCAATAAAATATTAATTGGAAAATTTATGATAATATTGAAATATTCCTACGAATTATTTGCACATTAGTACAGTGAAAAAATTGCTGCAGTCTCAAGTTTTAATACAGTAAAAAATTCTTGTGTGCATGAATGGATACAAAATTAATTTTCACTTTAAATTTTTGTTTTTTAAAGGAAATTCTTCTGCATATTCATAAAACAATACTGGAAACTGAAAATCAATAATGTAATTTAGAATTCAAAAATAGCACTAGTGGGAAACGTAGTTTAAAAGTTTGAATTTCTTTTTTTCATTAAGAAAATAAGTTTGGAGTCTCGTGTATTTTTAAGAGCATCGTAATTAATGCCAAACAAAAAATTTACATCGCGAAGAATTTAAAATCTTTCTAAATCATTATGTATATTTTTAAAATAACTATAAATAAGTCCACAAAATTTTTTGTGTATATTAACCAAAATAATTAATTCCTTATTTATTTTTTAATTAATATTTTTTAACCGTCTGGAATCCTTATTTTTCTTGTTGACGGCGGTTTATAAACACGAGAAGTACAATCGCGTCTGCTGAATATTTCAAACAATTAAGAAACTTCGAAGGTTTTACAGAATTTGGTTTTGCAGAGTTTGTGCAATTTTTTTTTTTTTTGCTTAAATCGTGAGTCTTTGAAATCATTAAAAACGTAAATTATTTCTGCTAAGGTATTATTTTTTTTGTTATTAAACAAAATTATTCCCCCAATAATTAAAATAAATATTCTACAGTGTGCAATTTATTATTCTCCCTAAATTTTAGTTGGAACTTGTCTCTTGACATTAAACTAATCGATTCGAAGTTGATTTCAGTGATTTTCCGATTGAATTGAATTGTGTTCTGCACGGCAACAATATTGCCACCGAAATAAGAAGTAGGTAGACGCCACGCCAAGTGGAGTCAGTCGTTGCGCAAGCCATATTGTAACGGGAATTAGTATTATATATTTTAGTTATAAAGTGAGGAAGTGAGGAGACCAATATATATATATATATAAATAATAATATATTATATAATAACGGAGATTATTGTAAGGTCATTGTGACCAACCCGGGAAGCACAGAACAATTGATAAGAGGAAATAAAAGTGGGTTTTTTAAAGTAATCTTTTTCCCCACTATAATACTTCCGTAGTTTCATTGCTATCCATTGTCCCTACCCTGAACACATTGTAAGAATTCAAAATGTATCAAAATGCTTCGTTAAAGTTGACTTGATAAATTTTCCGACCCACTGAACAAATTGCTTGGGTTTGGGTCAGGGGTCACTGCCTTCCGGGCTGCGAATTGACTGCAAATTAATCGCACTTAAGTTAAGACAGTTCTGGATTATTACTGGTTCATTAGAGTTAAATGCTTAAAGGATCCCTCTTTAGTGTTTAAGGATGCAATCGAGTTAAGTTGATGGAAAATTTGAATAATTTGGTCTTGGAATTTTTATAAAGTAGATAAATGATTTATTGATGAATAGAAATTATTATAGCGACTGATGGAGTTTTAATAAATGTTGTATAATTATTAAATTCGTTTTCATTGTGTGAATAATTTGTGCTATGAATGTTACTAAGTTTCCAGCAAAACACTAAAAACCTTCAGTTTTAATATTGTTTAATCTCAAGTGAAATCGGACAGGAAAGTTACCAAAGCTAAATGAAAAAAAATTTTCAATTTTGCATCATTGATTTTTTTTTTCAATGTTCTTTGAAACATTCCATGCATTTCGATCAATTCCCGTGGGATAATAGGCAGCAATTTGCACTTCCGGAACAGAAATCGACATCGTTTGCAGGGAGTCAAAGAAGGATTAGAAACTAATTGAGTTCAACATTTGACACTTGCTCATCCAAATTGAGCAAAATGAAAAATTCCATGCAAACAAAGCCGACAAACGAAAGTTTTCAGAAAGAGCTCTTCATGAAGGAAATTAAGTTGACGTCATGTCATGGGAAAGTTCTGATATCGATTTTTGATGAGTACTCCATGAAGATGACTTTGGATATCGCACGTGAAGATTAAGAAGCCAAATTAATTTTGGGGAGCGTCGGGATGAGAGTTCACCAATGAAGGCACACGAGATAGCAACGAAATTACAGATAAGTGTTATTATGGATTATTTTAATTATTTCTTAATTATATTTGTTAGTTTATTTCAACACTGCAGATGGAAACTATTTCGATGCTGGTCAAACAAATAAACAAACAAATGCATGCGTTTACAACATACAAAATTTTGTTGGACGAATTTCCCATTTTAGTCTGTCGAACCAATTCTTTTAATTTCCCGTTATATGTTTACGTTGTCCTCCCCATTAATATATTCGATGCTTGGTAAGAAAAACACTTTCCGGGAAAACATACAGTTTGGGCGGAAGAGCAATATGGTGGAGCAATGTCACAAAGGATATTCGGCAGCAGGTAATGCAACCAACAAACACTGACATGTAATATCAGGACAATCAAACATGTGGATTTTTGTATTCAAAATTTCAAACACACCCCGGGGTAGTTTTGTTGTCATAAAAACCGATGAATTGGATGGAGGTATTGTACAACAAACAGGATATTTTGGACGTAACATACAAGTGGAAAGTTGTTAAATGGGTATAATAAATCTAAATTATTCCGATAATTTTCGTGGTAATTAAAGTTAAAGATGGTTTAATGACATCGTATGCAAGTGACTGAACAAATTACTTTTGTCACGATCACTTGTAATTTCAATTTGTAGAAATTATTTTCTTCATTCTTAAAATTACAACACAATATAAAATATGTAGAATTATACACTCCTTTCTTAAAATAACTTCCTCAAATCGTCTCCTCTTTTCCAAGATTGGTTGGAATTTCGCATTAGTCAGGACACGTTTCGATGTTAATTTCTTTATTTAGGATCACTTTATTTCTCAATTCCGAATAAAACTCATTTTTTTATTATTGACTACGTTATTATTACTATTCAATAAATTTCAGATTTTACTTCTTATTTTAACGGATTTAATTATAATAATAATTATTACTTTTACATATCTTAGTTTCACTTGTCTCCTTGGCACGTCTGCCTTTGGCAAGAGTTCTTATGGAAAAGTCATGAGCACTTCACTTGTTTTCTCTTCTTCTTTTTTAAAAGTTTTTCATAATTTGATCAGCGGGTAAGGCATTGCTGATTTTATATGCCAACAAACATAAACATTGTCTATCACAAATTGTTGTAAAAATATTAAATTATTAATCTAATCAAAATAAAAAAAAATCTGTTTATCTGAATTTGAACTTTGGACCCCTTGAAAATTGTTGCATAACAACAAAATTCTAACGTTGAAGAAGATAGATAAATAAAATGCAAAAATCAAAAATTTAAAAAAAAAAAAACACAACCTTACGATGGAATAAATTTTATGAGATTGTCCTGCAATTTATCCTCGGCCAATTTGATACAAAATGTTTTCAGGACAGGACATGCTACATCTGAATACGAAATTACGGAATTTGCATATTTGTGTTGAAATCGAACGCAAGTTTTACTATTTCATTCTTTTATAGAAAGGAAACGATTGAATCCTACCAGCATATAATCAGTGAGGCCTACTATGATTTTCTTTTGGGGATGAAAAATATACATATGTTAAGGATTTCAATGTCAGCTATAACTCAAAATCATATTCAAATTTTGCATACATGTATATCATTTCTAGTTTTCAAAATGTCGAAAGTTTTGAAGTTTCTTTAAATAGCTTTGTGCGATTTTGTTTTACCTACATTAAATAACAAAAATTTTATTATCACCAGAAAGAATTATATTCATTACGATTTTATTTTTCCTTGTAATTATTTAATAATTTTTCTAATCACGTTGATTTATTCGTCTGATCTCGTTTTTGTAACTGCTGTAAAAACAAAAGTACGTGAGAATTAGACGCCGCTTGTAGAACGGATGAACAGTTGAAACTGGAGTGCAAATCGTTTGCGAAATTTATTGCACCCTTTGGTCACGGCACATAAACCACATGAAATAAATATTTATGGAGTGAAGTACGGCATTATTCTCAGAATGATTAACTAGTATAAAAATCATCTGATAGAGTTAAGCAAGTCACCCTATATTAATTTTTGTCAGGATCCTTCATCAGCCGTCCTCAGTTATACGAGTTCCTACAGGAAAATATCAACACAGTAACTAACTGGACGAAGTAATTACGGCGCAATAATTCTGGATGAGTTATGCATTGTATACACATACATAAAATCATGAGGGCGAAGGAATTATATTTAGTTCAGTTGTGCAGGATACCTTTTATACTTGCTTTAAGGATCAGAAGCACGTTTTATATCGTAAAAAAAAAGATAATGAATAGAGAAAAATATCATATTTACTAGGTACATATAAACACATTCTAAGAATTGTTTCATTCTTCTTGATTTTTTTCTATACACTCGACTTTAAACATGAATGAAGTCCTTTTTTCCTGCAATGTGCATATTATCTTCGATGTATGTATATTGTATATTTTATTTTTATATCCAATTTGAGTGTCTGCTGTGCACATTTTATCATAGTTAGTTCGAAGGAAACATTGTGCGGACGTTGGTACAATAAATGGGCTAAACAGACCTCTGTTAATTACAGTTTCACAATTTAATTTCACCCTTAATAGCTAACTCCTTTTTTCCACTTATAATTGGGGCTGCTGATGGAAAGGCAGCAGTGAAATTAATAAGTCATGAGCTGGGAGAAACCGCAGTGAAAATTCAAATCAGGCGCATCTTCAGGACTCAAGAGAATCGGAAAGAACCAATTCATCGGGCCATCCACTGGCTATTTTTGTAGTGGTCTTCCCCTTATACCCACCACTCTGCTGATCTTAATTAGTAGATACTTATTTAGAGTTCCAGTCCGGGTGTTCTGCACTTCATAGAGATGTTTTCCGCAAGAGTGGTGGTAGTCTTCCACTTCATTAACTCGCCCTTTTGCTTATTTCGGTTTTCCTTTTAGTTTTATTTAGACTGAAATGGGAGTTTTTCGTTTTGTCTATTTCGACTATTCAACCAACCCTTAGACAAGCTAGTAAAATTGAATTATCAGACTTTGGTTCTGACTTTGTGCTGGCAGATTTGAATCGGATTTTAATTGCTTTAATTGTCCTGCTGCCGATTTAAGAATGAACATTAGCCGCTCTCACTTCCAGTTATTTTGAATATCAAAAGAGCTCGTCCTATTCCCATAAATATTCATGAGGGAATTATTTGCAAAAAAAGTTGCAGGAAAATAGTGAAGCAAAATCAATTAATTGCTTATTTAATGCTTGGGAATGGGAGGGAAGTGTGATTAAAAAGTTGTAAACCGCATTATTACAAAGTGAATGAATAAAGTTCATTGATGTTGGCAAAAGATTTTAGGTTGTGGGCCAATTGGAATTTTTATTTCTTGCATTTCATAAAGAAAAATGTGGTTTTGTTGATATTGGGATTCTTTTTTGAATGACAAACTTTGTTTAGAATCAAGTGATTTAAATATTTGCTTTGAATATCTTCCGTTATAAAAGATTGCTTTAAATCCTTTTTATGTATTTGCATAAAAAGTATTAGGTATTAAAAATACTCAAAACACTGTGTTGAAAGATTCGGAAAGAAAACAATATTTAAAAAGTGTATTTTTAAAGGATTTGTTGTGTCAACCCTTTCGTTCTCAGTATTCTTCCCCTTTATATTTATCTCAAAAGTCAGGTCGATAAATAACAACCCCAACTTTTGTATAGATGATATAGCACTGCTGTGTATCATTGTAGTCCCTTTACAGTTTACAACATGTAGACAAGGAATTTCAAATTACTAAATAAATAATTCAGAGAATAATGCAAAGATTCCCCTAATGTTTTTCCTAGAAGAATAACTTTCTTCTCATCCCTTCCCCCACCCCTTCCCCCACCCCTTGCTGTAATGTAATACAATGGTGAATGGTGAATAGACGCAAGTAATGAGAATATATGTGTAACAAACTGTTGTTGCTGAAGTAACACGTTTATCCAAGAGCCATCATGGAAATTTCTGGCTTTGGTTGACACAATTCCTTAATATCAGTTCTAGGATTTCTAGTACTTTTCTGCATAATAAAAAAGTCTTGCAGTGTGAAAGGAAGGATGTTTTTCCATTTATACGCGTTTTCCCCTAAGAACTGCGGACTGGGGAGAATATAAATTCTGTCAAAGAATTGCAATTCACTTCGGTATTCATGTGTTTCGCAAGCACTTGCACAAATGTGCACAACTTCGAACTGCATTCACTTCTTCTGAAACACGAAAAAAAAAAATAACATAGACGAAAAGTGAAAACAAAAACAAATCAGATGAAAACCTAGAGGGAAAAAAAGTCAAATTTCGAACATATGCCGTCAGCTTACGGCGATTTTGCATTGATTTTGCATTGTATGGGTATTTTGAGATAGAGGCGGTGAGACGGGGACTTACCTTAGCACATTACTTTATAAATAATTCAGGCGAACACTTCAGGTGACTCAGCTTGTATTTTTTGGCAGGATTTTTTTTTAACAAGTTTTTCTGGCGAGTTGAATGCAAAATAATTTTCAGTTTTATGTTTCAATTGGGGTAGTAGTAGATGCACAAAGGACACAATGAAGTCCTGTGGTGCTGAAGCCTTGCATACGGGTATTATCAATAAGGGCAAAGTGTTTCATGGGAAATGTTCTAACATTTTGTTTTTAGAGTAGCACAAAGTTAATTAATCAAAGTTGATGGTTTTCTGACCCAACAAAGTTGCACACCGACCCAATTTCGTCTTAACAACCCTAAGGAGAATGTCAATGGAAAAAAATAAAATCAAGAACCAGAGTAAATGTCGTAATTTGCCTTTTCTCGAAAGTTCATTTCGTCCTCTTGGAAAGCTTCTAGATTCTTTTCATTACTATTATAAAATTAGTTCGTACATCCCCTTTTTGCGAGAAACGACGGAAATTGGTTTAACTGCTGTGGTTTGGTGCAAAACGAGTAAAGTAGCGTTTATAAAAGGCTTGAAAATTGTCTAAAGAGAACGTTACAAGGGGTGGTAAAAACAAGACATGTATATTGTATATGTAGGTATCTACTACAGAAGAACAATGTTGAACACACGCTAAAAATCCAATTTTTTTTCATTCGCTTTTCACAGACATGCTTCGTGGATGATATAAGTGTGTTAAATTTCAAATGCAAACTGTTGTTTATAGATATAGCGGCACATAAAAAATATGCTACGTGCGAATATCCTTGGGATTTCACAATAACCGCCCTGCGTTGAATAAGACGCTGATCTATTTTGCAGAGACTATAAAATATGCAGAAAGCTTAACATTCGCTTTAACGTTGTATCTTTTTTTTCATATGCATATTCCTTTTTCGCCTCTCATTTATTAAATTTGCAAAAAAAATTTGCTGCAGGTCCAAATTGAAATGGAAAAGCGGAAATCTAATGTTAATTTTTGGAAGAAATGATTATTTCATATTTTTAAAATTTACCTACGATTAACCGAGTCAAGATTATTATATGAAATTCCTGAATATACTTAAGAGCGGCAAATAGGATTTCGTATAAAACATGAATATTTTTAAGTATAGCAATAAATACAGAATTGAACACGAATGAATAGCGCTAGGTA
The DNA here is from genome assembly GCA_963082835.1 of Leptogaster cylindrica. Classification (NCBI taxonomy): domain Eukaryota; kingdom Metazoa; phylum Arthropoda; class Insecta; order Diptera; family Asilidae; genus Leptogaster; species Leptogaster cylindrica. The sequence goes on from OY720107.1 coordinate 28,244,684, forward strand.
GAATGCCTTTAAAGTAGAAGTGTCCTCAAAACGCGATCGTTATTTTTTTATCAGAATTATTTATTTTTAAAATTGAGAGATATTTTTCGTTGATAAATATACGTCACTGATTTACCAAATATTTTGTAGTCTCAAATTGTGGTCCTCGAACCACAATCATAATTGATATAATTTCTAATAGCGATTGTTCGATATTGTAGGTACATCAGAGAAATTTGAATGTCCTTAAAGAAATTTTTTGTGGCACCAATTTCTTTCTCCAGCGACGGAAAATTCCTATTACAGCAGCCGTGCATGAAACAATTTAATTCATGCAGAAAATTACAATTTCGCTCCGTTACGTCTTTAGTGAATGTCGTTTCCAAAGGAGAGATACATGCATATACATATATTACCCATCAATTTATGCATGAATTGTATTGGGTCAGATATTTGCTAAGTTTTGCGAAACATAAATAAAAAAGAAGAAACACAGTTGAAGGAAGTAGACTAGAAATAGAATAAGAATAGGAAAAAATATTGTCAATAAATCGACTACCTTTGATGTCGATTTTTCCGTGAAGATTTTGGAAAATCAAAGACAAAAAATAGTACGTTGAAAATGATTATATAAAGGATGCAGAAGGGAAATTGCTTGCTAACCAAGATTTTGTGCACTTTTAGTTCAATGACATCCTATCAACTAGCGCCAAGTTGCCTCGTGCGCTGCCCAGTAGACATTCTCGAACCAGAGAAAACCGCAAAATTGGCATTTTTGAGCTGTTGCTGAAGCGCTCCTGTTGGACCTAGGTCAACAAAATTTTTTTCTTGGCCTTGCCTGGGGCCTATCTACCAAATTTTACAACAACAACTTTCTGGCTTCTTTAGGGGCCAAAATAGAGCACCCTAAAATTAGCGAAAAATGTGAATCGACCATTCATAATATATATATATAGACAGAGACTCACTGACACAAATGTTCGGGTACTTCCATGATACCTAGAAAAATGGAATTTTGCAAAAATGTAAAACCCTACCCTGCGAGCCTGAGAAAAAACGAAAATTTGGAAAATGTGTCTTCGTACCTAAACTATAGCATAAAATGTTCTCATGAAAGGGTTTGCAGGCCTAGGCTTATTGCGCTATCGCTACTGCTTTCACATCGAGACACATTGAGATATCCTTTCGGATTTCGGACTTGAGATTATGTAGTATTGTACTGTCTACTAAGTAATATAAGTCTTGGTCGAGTGGTGTGGGGTGAGGGGGGTATTTGCAATTTGGTGGAGGGGGTAATTTTTTTTTTGGCTAAAATCGAATTTTGAGTTCATTTTGTGTAATAAGATATGGGTTGTGGGTTTTACACTGATTTTTTGTGGTCCTGGGGAGTTTTTTGGGGAGGGGGAGGAGGTTGAATTTTCATTTGCGGGTACAATCGAAATTCTAGTCCATTTTAATTTTTTTCGCCCATGGGGCTGTGGGGGGATAGAATTTTAATTTTGGGGCTAAAATCGAAATTAGAACTCATTTATAGAGTCGGCCTAAGAAAGTACGTTTTTATTTTAAACTGTCTGGCTGCAGTGGCGAAGGTAAAGATTTCTTATTGTGTGTTCAGAAGTCTAGTTAGTCCTCCTCAGACCTCCTTAACCACCAGAAATTTGAAACTGAACACTGAAATTAAACAGTTGAACTGACTACTACTACTACTGAACGCTATAAAAAGAGTAACGACTGCAATTTCAAAGTTTGAAATATTTTTTTTGCTCTTTTTCCCCTGACCCTCTTTCTCTATTTTCTACGTTTTTCGGTGACAATTTCATTTCAAATCTAATTCTATTGACTCTTTACCTGAGACACAATTTATTATGCGAGATTTATGGACAATTCAAATTTGGACGTCGAAGTCAAAATTTATTTATACAATTATTTGTTTATTTATTTATTTATTATATTTCTTTTATTTATTCATCGGACGATGGAGCCCATTCTCAAAATGAGAAAATAGAAGTGTTCAAGCTTAGGCTTTTAAATAATTATTCAGAGGTTAACAGTCCATTGTTATTTTCTAAGATTAACTATTAGTCCGGTCAAATTAGCCCGAAAAAAAGAGGTAAGGTTACATTAATTCGCATAGAGCTGAAAATTTGTACGAATGGTCGGAACACCATTATAAGTAAAATGTGAAAAGTCCCCATCGATCCGCCATTTGCAAAAAAAGTTATTCAAGGTCAAAGTCTGCAAATATGGGTTTTTTGTGCTTTTCAGCCAAACGGTATAGCTTATCATAAAAATAGATGACTTAAATTGTAGATCATGCTATTATCTATAAAAATTGTCTTTATACTTTTTTTCCTAAGAGTCACCGTTTCTGAGATATAATGATTCAAAAGTTGAAAAAGTTGCATTATTCATAATATCAACACGTTTCCACGCCACCTATGAGGTAGTGTACTTGAAGCGTTTTTTTTTTAACGTGGTGACCCCGGTAGGCCTATTCCACGATCTATTGTGATCCTAATTGGCTGTTCGAGCTCATACATTACTTCAGCTTGCTTTAGCCAAAGAACTTGATATTGATGACATCATGGATGCAAATCTTACCATTAATGTTGAAAACATATTAGATAACACTATTTCATATAATAATGTTGAAAATGATGATTAAATCTCAGGAGCGTTACTTTATCGGTTTAATAAAAAACTAATGGAATATGAAAAACGAGGACCTACAGCAAAATTATGGGTACAATATTTCAATATGGTTTCAATTGTAAAGGAGTTTATAAGAGCTGAACGTATGGGGGATTGGAAAGCTCATTTAAACTGTGTTAAAGAGATGCTTCCTTATTTTCACGCGTCAGGACATTTTCCTTATGCTAAGTCTGCACACTTATATGACAATTATGACAAATATGACACTTTATGACAATTAATTTTACTATCACCAACGACTCCACTGGCAATAGATACAATTTTGTCGACCTCGGGAAAAGGATCATGTGATGAAAATCACACTAGAAGTTTTTGAAAGTCTTTAGCATCTGTCTTTACTCGTGAATCACTCATTCTAGCTTTTGCGAGATTTTCCAATCTATCATAAACAGAATTCATTGCATACATGTGGGATAAATTTATTAGAATAAAAAGAAACTATTTAGGAACTATTTAGAAATTGATTAAATTCAAATGCAAAGAAACTATTCTATTTTACTTCTGTTCTACCTCTACTTCCACTGCCACATCTGCCACTGCCTAAACGAGAGTGCCCCTGCCCATCGTTACTCCAATTGCTGCAGCTCGGGGAAAAATCGGTTTGTGTGTGATCGCGACGTTTCCCACATACAAAGTATAAACCCATTTACTTATGACACTTTCTTTCGTACTTCTCCCTTGAGAAATACCTCCAGTTGTTTTCATAGTTTTCATCATTGATTGCTCGATCACCATATCCGCTGAAGTTCCACAACCCAATTTATCTGAACGTCTAACAGTAAAAAATGCTTTTGTAAACTTTTGGTAAACACTAGGATCTATAAAGTTTTGTAATTGTAGCATATCTTGCAAATATAAGTGTGCAGATTTAGCATAAGGAAAATGACGTTAAAATGACAATGAATTAAAATTTGCTTATGAGATGAAGAACTTGGCCACTTTCATATCAGTACTTTCATTGGCCAAAGAACTTGGCTCCTTTTATTTCAGTAATTTGTTTGGCTAAAGAACTTGGCTCTTTTTATCTCAATACATAAGATGGCGAAACTTTTTCAAAGATCGATTGATTGAGGGGACTTGGCCACTTTTTTTACACGGAGTGTTTTTGTTGGGTTCAAGTATCCAGAACCAGGACGAGGATCTAATTGGACAAGGACTCGCTCGAATTTTCTTCTGATTACAACTTTTATGAGGCCACTCTCAGTGCTAAAAGGTCAGTGTTAAAGTACAGACGTTCAATAATCAGATGATGTATAGTTAAGTCAGTTAAAGTCAGTTAAGTGATATGTTCAAGTCCGCTAAAGACGTACAGTAGGATTCATTTACAGATCACTATAGAAATAAAGGAATCGGGTTTTTTATATAGTTTTCCCGACAGTAAACAAGCCTATAGTTTCATCTATTATCCTAAATTATACCTACAAAATAATAATAGGTACTCAAAAGAATATTGATGGACAGGTTGAGAATAAATTGCAAATTATTGTCAATTAATGGGCGATTGATTTTAATCGTTTCCAATTAAAAATGTATACTTGGAAAGTAATTTGCGGCCCTGAGACGAATATGAATAATTAAATTTCATTAATTAGTCGAATGAATTGATTTTCGAGTCAAAGGGATGTCTTTCTGCATTTCAATGCAATTAAGTTAACTTAATTGCTTGATTGCTGAGTTAAAGTTGTGAAAGGATTTATCGAAGCGGTAAAAATAAATAAATTAAAATTAATGGAATTAATAAATGCGAAAAAATATTCTATTATAAAATCTGTAGATACGGCTATACAATAAATTTACAATACAATATTGTTTAAAAAAAACAATAATAATTTCAACTGCATTGTCCAGAGATATTTTTTCCGAAAGGATTGTGATAATACAAAAATAAAAAGTCAAAAAGAAAAAAAAGTTGAAGAATCCTTCTGGGATAAGTCTAGGGGACTTGTGTGTGCACCGTACAGTTGTTGGAGCTTCGTTCTTCAATGCTTTGGTGTTTAAAATTTCTCGTAGTCTCCTTTGTACCATCAACATTTTCTTTTGTTTGTTTTCCAGTTTCAAATTGAGGAGCCACACGAAGGTGCAATTAGTGCCCATTTCTCCATCAACTTTATATTTAAACTGTTCGTATTGTATAGGAAACTGAAGCAAATTTGAAATTTACAGAATATGTAAATGAGTCTGTGGAATTTCACCTAGTATTTCACTTGCCACATTATATGTATTAGAAAACTTTCTGGCCATTCTTTCTTGTTTTCATTAAAATTATTTTTACTTTGTTTATGATTTGAACAATAGTCGTAGTGAAATCAGCAATAAAGTTTTCAACTGAAATAAAATTAAGCATTAAATACACAATTCTATTAATCTTAAATAAAAATGTTCAAGATTTTTCAACATTTTTATGTTGTCAAGTAAAATATTAAAGTATTTAAATTGCTTCGAAATTTATTATCGTCCAATTTAACGCAAAATTAAGGTTAATCCAAAATACTTATAAAAATATTATGTCTCTCTCAATCCCATAGCATCCCTGAAACTTTTTAAATTTTCATAACAGCAAAGCATATAAAAAAAAACAGACATGAAAGAATAAATGTGGAGAATTTAGATCTAAAGGAAAAATTAAATGCCGACTAAGTGCCTGTTACTTTTAATTAAATTTCAATTTGTGCAATCTTTAAATGGCTTTAAAAGGCGCTAGAAGTGCTCGCATCCTTAATAGTTAAAAACACAAACTTAATCAGTTTTAATTTGCCGGATTCAACGTTCGCAAATAAATCATATAACTCTTTCCAGCAGTCGGGGTCGGCCTTAATCTTTGATTCGCGGAGCGTTGATAATTGCAGTGCTGTTTTCAACACTTTAGCGACGCCTCCCCGTGCCCCGCTGGTGAAATAGAATCGGATTTGCTTTTATTCCTGCTCATCTTCTCTTCACGCAGAATATATCTATTTATTCTCGTCCTATATCGTATGCCGTAAGTAATTCACTAACTAGGATTTAATTTTGTGCCAATAGGTCCTTGAGTAACGAAACGGCCAAGCACATTTTGACTAAGGTGTTCGTGTTGGCTTTGTCGAGAACTTAAGACTATGATTCACCCAGAACGCTATACGCTATGATGAGAGTTAGAGAGTGTTAAGTTAGGGCGTGTACAGTTAGGAGCCTGGCTCTCCATAAGATCTGATAAATTTTTTACAGTGCAAGCAATATGTGTCTTGGCGTTACTTTACATGAAAATGTTTTTGGTGGGATAATTTTTGAGAGGTCATTGGGCAAATTTGACCCGCTTTACGAAAAGTGGCGGACACTAACCAAAATAAGTTTAAATTAAAGAAAATAATTCGACCTTTCATGATATATAAATTTATTTTTTTTAAACAATGGGAGCAAAAGTTATGGACCTTTTTATCTTAATTCAAACAAATCTTTCGACGGCAAATTAAGACACATCTCGTCATCCAATCGAGCTAAAACTTTATAGATAAGTTTGTTTGCATCCTATCAAATTTTTAACTCATTATCACAGAAGGAACGGATACAATCTTTAATAATAATACAAAAATGACAACAATCTGCATTGTGTATAAAAAATATTATAATAAAATCAAGTCCTCTTTGAAATTTTTAAATTAATTTCCTATGTCAAAAATAACATAAAGTTAACCCATATTTTTTTTTTTCAATTAACTTCCTGGTACAACCTCTAGAATATCAAGGTTTCTCAACATTTTCCAAATATTTCCTCAAATCACTGATTTATTTGCAAACACCGCCATACACGCTCAAATCTCTACGTTTGCAAACAAAATTTGAGAAAAAGTATGTCGTGGAAAAAACTTTTTAATTTTTTCAAGATTTCCGTAACCCACAATAATGCGATTAAAACCATATTAAATTAGAGTCATATATCATCACATTTTGCTATATTTCGTTCGTGTCCGCCGTGATTATGGTTTCCATACTAAAGTGCCCAGGGACCTTTCTCACTAATTTTATTCATGCAGAAAATCGGATTATCATAAATGTTGGTTACAAGTGCAATTCAAAGCAACGACGCGACCTTTTGCTTTGCTAAAAAGTATTACCATTATTACCTCATATGAATATCACATTTTAAACAGATTTATTTTAGAGCCATAATTAATTGAAAGCTGCCGGCAGCTGAAATAAATTGTTGATTTTTGCGGTTATTAATTGCTGAAATATTCATCCTCTTTATGGTTTTTATTATGGTCTTCCGCTGCATTTAATGTTGTTGCGGCTAATTTATTTGCTTTTAATTTATTTTAATTACCACAACTACCAAAATATATTTAAAACAAATTCTTAGAATAATACCAAAACTAACAAACATGAACTCGCTCTTCATTCTGAATAATATTTTAGAGCAACAACTTGTAATAATATTAAACGAAAAAGTAAACTGGGTTTTATCTTAAAACAGAAAAGGTGTTAATATTGTATAAAATATTCATCAAATTTATCTAAATCTTTGTAACATCAATGGCATTTGTGTATACGACTGAATTAAATCACCATTAAATTGGGTGGTAAAATCTTATGATCGTTCCATCCCCCACCCACCGGAATTCCGGTTCCATGTGAAGTTCACAAACTTTGTTTGAAACTTTCAATAGTATCATAAAATTGTTCTGCATTTTATAGGAGCTCTTTTTCTCAGGAACTGGAGGAAACTATTGCGAGGAAAATTAGCCCCAAGTAACATAAATTTTCATCATTCAAGGAACTGAGAATTAGTGTAAGTAGATATTTTCCATCTTTTGGTGGGGACTTCAAAAATAAGGATTGACTTCCTAATAATAATCTATAATAATTATTACAAAAGTGTACTTTTTTTCGAATACCGCGATGAAAAAATGTCGCAATATTTAAACAAAGCAGGTCGCTCATACAACCATTTAATTTATCATTTTAAAAGGGCGTCGTTTCTTCTTTAATATTTGATTTTTTAAGTTCACATGAAAGCTCATTTTTAGTGCTTTCAACTTTCAAGGATTTGTTTTAACAGGAACAATAATATTTTTTGCCATCAAATCGTAGAATATATTGTAGATTTTCGTTTAACACATCACGAAATTTTTATAAAAATAAAAGGATAATGAAAAAAGTGTAATAAAATGAGACATAAAACTACCGTTTGTTTCAGAGATTTTCTCGCGTGTTTTGCACGACAAAGTGAACATTTGGACTGAAGGATGTCTTATGTTTTATGTTTTTTATTTTTATAATATGACCTCTAAAAAAAGAATACAGTTTTTAAACTCCAAAAATTTATGTGTTGCGAACCAAGAAATACAAAAAAAATTTTTTTTTTATATTGTTGAATTTTTATCTGTTGGTTTTTTGCTTTCAGAAATATAAAGGATACAGTTCTGTTATCTGGAATTTGAAAATCGCTGGAAAAACTTAGGTATGTAACCAAAACCACTGAACATGCTTTCTGCAAAAGTGTTCACCAGAAATCCTGCATGGAATTTGAATATCACATCTCCGAATCTTTTGTCTGCACATAGGAGTGTTGCATGTTTCCCAGTGTCATGAGGGTTTATCCAAGTTTATCTCATTGTACCTGAACGTGGATTATCGAGTTGAATAGATCTGAAATAGAGATTCATTGTGCTCCGAAATGTCCATGATATGAACTGAAAAATGTTGTACTTTTCTATGCAACTTCGAGCTATTTGAGCATGAAAAAATTGTGAAATTCAAAGACTTAACGTTTTCAATTTTCACAAATAGCAACTTTTATTTATTGTTATTTCCAGCTGTTTATTAATTTAAAATAATCGTTGCCAGTTTCGAATCATTTAAATGGTTTTACATATTTTTTTTATTTATCAATATTTAATGAAAATTTTAATGGAATATTGCTATATTTTTAGCGCATTCAAAGCTTCTTTACAAATTCAATTCAGGAGTAATTTATAGAAGTGTGTTTTATCTATTGAATTCCATGATTTTCCAAAACATCTCTGTCTTTTTCAGCACAAAAATTGTGTTCAAATTTCTAAGAATGAAATATAAATGAAAGGAAATTATAAATTCTTTGAAAGCATGCCTACCTGATTTCAATTCGTCATAGCTTCAGTGTTCTTCATTGCATAATTATTACGAAAATATGTAAAATCTGGAATCATGATTTTCGACTTTTTGTTTGCGAAAGCTAAAATAAATAGGAAAAGTTATTTACTAGTTTACCAACAAAAGGGAAAAGGAAATGCTTTGATTTATGTTCACTTTAAAATAATACAGTGAATGAGTTTACTTTGGAGTATACAAAATTAGGATATTACAAGGACGAAGATAATAAAGTCTATCTTGGACAAAGAATTTCAATAAATATTTGAATTTTTTCCAATATAAAAACATCAAAATTTTATTCAAGAATTGAAGACAACCTGAAATCAGGTGGTTTGCTAATATTATCGAATGATAGAAATCGAAACAGAATATAAGCAATTAAATATTAAAAGAAATTGCATAATGTCAAGCATTTCTTTACCATTACCACTAATTGGAAGAATTTAAGTAGAATAAAATATCTGAAGAGTTAAGTCTGGATATAAATAATCCTGTTCTCAGCCATTGCCATATTTTCTCAAATACAGTAAAAAAAAATACTTAGCGGAAAGCAGTAAAATCTGTTAATAGAAAAACTTTGCCCGATTTACTATAATAGACTTAACACAATAAAGCTTCGGCAAGTTGAGCACAACAAGAAGAAGGAGTAATGCACAAAGGAATAATCCTCTCAAGCCATGGCAAAGCTTCTTCACGGGGCTCAATTGAATAATGAACTATGTTTTTCAGTCTGTAATTTTAAAGTTGCAAAACACCCTGGCAGACTGCAGAGTGCAGAAGTAGCATCAGCAAAGAAGAACCACTTTCTTGCTCCATCACATGCCCTCCTAGTCGTTATTAAAGTGCTATTAAGCCACAACCGGATGAGGATCCTGTTGACTAGTGAAATTAAAAAAAAGCTGTGAAGATTACCTCACAAAAATGAATCTGAACCGATGACCCGTTTATTCTGATTACATAGTTCAGTTCACATCAAAGAGCCTGAGGAATTTTAATTTTAAGGATATTAACATATGTTCCTCTTTCAAGAACGCGATTTTTTCTACTCTGGCTTTTGTACGAACTGCGCTAATGAAATTTCAAAACCCTTCAATCAACGGACGATTTCTTAGGACTTGCCCGGGTATAGTGGAGTCTTATACCCGGGACAGACCAGAGCACTTAATCGAGTTAGTGACGCCATAATGATGTAGCCCATGTAAATGTTCCATATGAACTTGAAAGATTTAACAATATCATGCAGTCTCTCTACCATTGCCTCTAAATCTCAGCCGATTTGTGGTCCACAATGACGAAAAAGAATAATAAATAGCATCCTAGCTCTTTCATGCGATAGTAGAGTGCTTGTGCTCGTCTCCTCAATATTTCGCCTTGCAATCTCAAGCTCATCGTAAGTAACTCACCTGACCGTGGTTGCGAATCCATTTTATGTTTACTTTTCGCCAAATGTCAACAACGAAGTACGTTCGGCAATACACGAAACCCGAAACTCGATTACGTGATGTCACTAACTAGATTAAGTGCTCTCGTCTGGTCGCGGTAGTTGCCACTCAACCTAATTTTCCCATCCCTCATTCACTCGTTGCTCACTTACATTCAGCAAAATTGTGTGGATCCGCACTTGCAGTGGATGGAATTCCAAAATAAAAATTTATATTCCCTCTGAGATTTTTATACCCTAGATGTAGGGTATATTAGTTTTGAGCGAACGTTTGCAACGCCAAGAAATAATCGTCACAGAAAAGAAAGAACTATATATTCATGATTGGGAAGTGAAAAGAAACCGTTTTATGCCTGTCCGTCTGTCTGTCTGTCTGTCTGTCTGTCTGTCTGTCTGTCTGTCTGTCTGTCTGTCCAGACGATAACTCGAGAACGCTTGTAGCTAGAGACTTGTAATTTGGTACAATAATATTTGATTAAAATTGCAAGGTCAAGTTCGAAGATGAGCAAAATCGGGCAACTCCTTCTTAGTGTTGCCATATAAGCATGAGTCGTTTTTATACAAAAATGATGATATAAGAATGAGTATATTTTTCTACATCTAGGGTATCACGTAATTGGTGTGACCAATTGCATCCTTACTAGTCTTTATTGTGAATTATTTATATCCAACTCTTTTACGATTATAACATTGGCCAATGACCGTCTTTGTGAGCCATCAAGAGATGGCTAAGGTGATGCATTTGGAAGAGGTTGCACGTCCTTATATGAATAGAAATGACGATCTTATTGTCCGGGAGCAGGGCGAAGGAATCCTCTTTTGATTGAGATGTTTTCTCTACGTAGTTTGTTGGGTTATTCATCCCACGGGAATGGATTCACTGAGAGACTTTTGTGTTTATTTATTTTTTATCTAATATTTACCAGATATAAATCATTACAATTAGAGTATATATCCAAATTGAGGCTGCAATCAAACTTTTTTAAATCACTTCTGTTATTCTTATAATCTTACTTTGGGGTCGGGACACTTATTTTCAGCGAAAGTTTTTCCACAGCGAATTGGATTTAATTTTGAATATTCTGTTTCTAATATTTTAACATAACAAATTTTAAATTCTGTTTGCATCAATTTGTGTAAAGAATAAACAAGGAATTCAGTTTTTTTTCTTTTAAAGCATGTAATAGAACACATTACTGAAGAATATAAGTAAAATTGAAAAAATCCCCAATTACAATAAAATGACGTTACTCTAAATTATGCTCTCTAAATACGTTTCACGAATCTTATATAACATATATAAAATATATATATACACGTATAATATATATATTATATATATATTATATTTACTACAAATAAAACTACCGTTTGTATCTTTTCAACTATAAAGCGGAATGTTCACACTATACAGTCGAGAAACATCCATAATCCCTTTATAACAACTCCTTCTAGTTTCTGAAATCGACTTTATTAATTTCCCAGAATTCAATCAAGTTATCACCACAACAATGCTAGTGTATTTTAAAAAATACATATTGCATTTATTTATATAACCCGAAATTTTTCCGGACCCGGACATTTATCACAAAAACAAAAAATTTCACTGGCTAGAACTTTAGAACTAACTCTAAGTTTATCCAAAGGTCGTATTAATTTTCATATCTACGTCATGTCCTTCCACGTCCTCGTTCTGCCATCGTTGTGCAGGAACCTTAATTCCGCGCATATATGTGTTTGTGCTCTTTCGTGCGTAGCCACGGTCGTGTTACATTGTGTTAAGATTATTAAACGGTAATGCAGTGGTTACAAATCCATTTATGTTATTGTAATCTCGAATTAAGATATTCAAAATGAGAGAAACTACAGCATCCTGTGGCTGAAATAAGATAAAGTTTTAATGGAAGATTTTGTGGCTTTACGAGGGTAATGAACCTCAATGGAATAAAATCTCTCGAGTGTTTGCAAATTTGTTTTTAAATTCATGTTCAGTTTGTCGGTGGGAATTTCAGAATCATAAATTAGAATGCAATGACTCTTGTGCCCTCGGTGAAGGATTTTTCAGAATGTTGCCTTATTTCGAATTTCCTGAGAGAAGAAAATAAAAACACAATTGCAACTATTTGTGTCTGTGTTTAATCACCTGTTAATCAACACTCTTAATAAGGTATATGTGAAAATAAGGTTAATTTATTGGAGATGAAATTATTACTCCTTAATTACTAAACAGAAATTATATCAATTTGATTTACAGAATTATTTTGTCACCCATCGTCACACCTGAGTCAGGTTTCTCGTGACTATTTTGTCTACGTGACCTGTATAACATAAGAAATGTGTAAAATATAAACTACCTGATTTCGAATTTGGCCCCTTAACTTAACAGTTACGCCTGGAGATAAGTAATGAAATCACTTTTGTTAACAGGAAATTCCATCACTTTTTGGACGAAAGCTTTTCTTTTTCAATTAGGATAATCTGCACTTATTTATGCTTTGGTTGCGAACCGAAAATTTCCCTTCGCAATGAACCTTAAAGAAAGGTAGCAAAATGAAATTATTTGAATAGAAATTAGATGAGATAAGCCTTGTAGCAGAAAATAATATAGGGCTCTGGGTCGATGTAGAAATTATTTTACCAGAAAGGTTATTAGTTACTCAGGTAACTTGAGGGTTTTATTAAACATAGTGCTTATCTTACAGAGAATTCAGTAGTTTTCCTGCGAGAGATCATAGATATAAATTTGCAAAATAATTGTTTTCCCGTTCATTGTTTTTCCGTTGAAATGCTCTTTTTTTTAATAATAATAAATACTTTTAAAAAAGTTTGCAAGGAAAAAAAAACAAAATTAAATAGGTTTATTATTATTCCTTGTTGTATTTCATTTTCATGATATCATGCAAAACTAAAAAATTTAAACATAATAATGCGTTAAACAAGCCACTTTTAGGACACGTGTAATCATTCCTCGATGAATTCCATTTTGGGTTTGTGTGGCTTAAGGACTTCCGCAAAGAATTCGGCAAACTATTTACTCCCAGATACAATAAAACAATTCAAGCTTAAAAGTACTGGGACCAGTGCCAACTGCAAGTGTTTTCAATAATCGAACCGAATAATAAAAGTAATGGAGGAAAATAAAGTCATAACAAAATAATCAATGCACATTCGGTTGGTCGCGGATGATTGAACCAAATGCATTCTGCACGGTTGCCGGAAATTCTAAAAGTGGGTTTTAATGAGTTAATTAAATCTTGGTCAGCGAATGTAACTCACACCGATGCAGTCTGAATTAAGGGCGAATAATTCGATTAATGATCACCTAAAAACGATGAATTTTCGAAAAAGCTCTCACAACTGATTAATTAAAAAACAGTGGATTCCAAAAGTCGTAATCAGATTGCGCCACATTTTTTGGTGGTCATCAATCTCTAATTTATTGTGAAAGCGAAAGGATTCATGTCCTGTAATGGAATCGAAAAAGTTACTCTTACGTATTCGCAGTGGAAAATTGTTTTAAATTAATAGGTGATAATGGACGAAGGATCCTGGGCCTACATTTACGGCAGGACTATATGGTTTTTAATTATTGATGCTCTGCTTCACAGTTTATTAAAGTCGTCAAATTTGCGAGGTAGATTTGAAAATTAATGTTTTTATCATTTAAAAATTCTATAAAACCAATTAATAAAAAATTCCAGAATTCCAGAAAATTCCAGAATTCTTGAACAAAATGCATCTTCTCAGGAGCCCAAACTATTTCTGACCTCACATAAATCGGTGACTCCTGACCAGTTCATTTCATTAAATAACAAATAGTATTACACTAATCCAGTAAGGAATAGCGACTCTGGAAATAAAGTCCTGCACTCCTTCAACTGCAACGAAGAACGGTGAATTTGCATATAAATTTACTGCTGACGGTTTCAAAAAACCGTTTTTCCAGTTTTATCTTGAAACTTCTCTTCTTTATTTGTCTCTAGTTTATTTATTTCTTTTTTTTTATATTTTAACATTTCGTTCTTATTTCATTACCTAAATGGGACAAGTTAAATTAAAAATTCCTTTAGAGTTTAATTTTTGGTAAAACCACTATGGTCGGTCTTCTGATGTAAACCCAACAACCCCATTTTGAAGGAAATGTTTTCGGTTCACAGAATTTAACCACATTCTATTTCGGAATTTAATTTAAACTTTTTTTGGATTTTTTTCTGTTACGTATTAGGAAGAATTTTCTTTTGTTTCAAGTTGATTTTTAGATAAATATTCATCGGTTGGTTTATTATCGTTAAAGGGTTGACTTAGCTTTTTTTTTATACAAATCTAATACAACTCAAAATGTACATATGGAGTAAATAAAGTTTTTTGTTTTGTTTTTCACAGCAGCAGAAAATTACTTTTAAATTTTTTGTTCAAAACTCGTTATTTTTTGATCAAAGGTTCTGTATCAACGTGCGCGGTAGCGCACGCGCCAAGTTGCCTCGTGCGCTGCCCAGGAGATATTCTCGAACCAGAGAAAACCGCAAAATTGGCATTTTTGAACTGTTGCTGTAGCGCTCCTGTTGGACCTAGGCCAACCAAATTTTTTTTTCTTGGCCTTGCCTGGGGCCTATCTACCAAATTTTGCACAGCAACTTTCTGGCTTCTTTAGGGGCCAAAATAGAGCACCCTAAAATTAGCGAAAAATGTGAATTGACCATTCATAATATATATATACCCAACAAAAACACTCTGTGTAAAAAAGGTGGCCAAGTCCCCTCAATCAATCGATTTTGCAAAAAGTTTCGCCATCTTATGTATTGAGCGTTCCTTCTTCAAGTATGCTTTCTATATTCTTAGTGAATGGAATGTTTCCTTTAGTTACCGTACTGTTTCACCTCTGCGAAAGATATCACCATAACCGAAGGCTCCAATGAATTTAAGCTATTCTTCACGCTAAAAAAAACTGGCCAAGTTAAAGAACAATGGGAAGAAGCGTCCCCACCCTTGTAGCACTTTTTTACATATATGAAATGAAAGAGCGTAAAATATACATTATTTCATTGTATGGCAGTAAATGTGTAAATAATAGGGGAAAAAAGTTATTCATCCTTAAAAATATTAAACACAATAAATTGTTTTTATTATAAAATTTTTTTTTGACCACACAATACATGATTAAATAAATAATAATTACGACCGAGAATCGCGCCAGTCTACACTGAAGCGAAGGAAACACGGAGTGTAAGTGTGAAGGAGACAGAATAAGTATTATTAGTATGACTGCCTCTTTGTTCATGTTCAAATAATGCAGGGCACTTGTTTCTTGTGATTCATATCTTATTGTTAGGCCGGCCTCACACTTGAATCATATGAAAACAAGTGCGTTCTGAATCCATAATCTGAATTCAGAACGCACCTTTGCAGGTTTCTGACAGATCGATCTGAAACATTCAGCATCTGAAATAATCAGCATGTGTGTGCTGCGCTTTAAAATTATATACGATTCAGACCGTTATGAATTCAGATTCTGAATTCCGTTTCTGAATTCAGAAAGACATTCCGGCTGTGTGAGGCCGGCCTTATTACTTCTTTTGTTGTAATACTTTTGTTGTGATATCGATTTTCTAAATATTTATTGGTTGTGTTACTGGATTTTTAGTGTGCTTTACGATTTTTTTGTTGACTATGGTACAAAGACGCGAACAGTGTATTACGTGTTTACGATCAGTGCTACGAGAACGGAATCGGCATGTTTTAACTCTTGAGTATATGGAGAACCGTCCAGGATTTACGGAATTCGTAACGGAACGCATAAACGTTGAACAGGTTAGTGAATCCTGATATAAGTGGTTACTCCTTCCCCTGCTTACCTCCTTAAAACCGTGATCAATAAATATAGAAACATATAAATTAAGAACCTCCTGTTCTGGATCGTTTTTTTGAAATCGCTTAAAAGCAGTTGCCTTGTTGATCAACATTTTTTTAAACAGGCTGCTCTCAATGAAGAACAGTTGATGTGCTTCCGCTGTTGGGTAGCAGCCAATCGGCGAGAAGCGCGAACTCGAGACGTAGACCAACAAGGACAAAATGAGGAACAAAATGTACAAGAAGGTGGAGAACAAATTCAACCGACATCAATTCCCACTTATAAACGTCTAGCTAATACTTCCCGCCACTGTGCATTTAATGGCTGCTTAAATATGGATCTACATAGGGTACCTTTGTTTTTAAAACGATTCTCATTGATTGATCACAACCTGTATGTGCCCTCAAGTGCACGAATATGCACAGCTCACGCATGCATATAAACGAATGGAATGAATTATACGAGTTTGCCAAGGAGTCATTCAGTCCCGAACAAATAAAAAAAATGTTAGACTTAATGAAAGATGCATTTATCAGCAAGGGTCAATTAGATTTTGACGAAATTAATTCGATTACACACGAGGAACTATATTATCGCACAGGGCTAACCCATGAACAGTTTACTTATATTATCAATGAAACGCCGTCTCTAGCAGTGCGATCGAAGCGGCCGCAAACAGTTTTAGGTGTGTATCTGATGAAAATAAGGTCTGCTGAGCCTGACGACAGGATCGCATGTCATTTAAATATGACCCGTCGTACACTTGAGAAATACTTGAAAATAGCACGCGAGTGTCTAACAGCAGACTTCGTACCCCGGCATTTAGGATTAAACCACATCAGTCGCGAAGAAATAATAAGGCGCAATCTCACTGTACCATCTGCGTTATTTGGCAATGAACAGAACCAAAAGCTATCTTAATCTGTGATGGAACATACATTTATATTCAGAAAAGCAAGAATTTCCTTTTTCAAAAAAAGACATATAGTCTGCACAAATATAAAAACTTACTAAAACCTTTTCTGATAGTATGTTCAGATGGATATATTGTGGACATTCTCGGTCCTTATGCCGCTACCGCGTCTGATGCGATAATAATCAATCAGATTATGAATGAACGCCATGCGCCAATACATTACTTACTGCATGCAGGAGACGTATTCGTATTAGATCGGGGCTTCAGGGATGCTATTCCCAACTTAGAAGCACACGGGTATGAAGCCCATATGCCGCCATCTAAAGATCGACGTGCGAATCAATTATCTAACGAGCAGGCAAATGAATCGAGGAAAATAACAATGGTACGGTGGGTCATTGAAGTCATCAACGGTTGGTTCAAGAGAGACTTCAAAATATTCAGAAATCAAGTTTTTAATAAAAGCCTCCCAAACATATTTATTGACTTTCGCATAGCTGGAGCTCTTCTGAACTCGTTTAGAGACGCTTTAACAGACAGTGTCCATGCTTCCACTTTCGTGGAGATCATTAATGAAAGGATACATGTTCCTAACAGATTAGGAAGCTATGTAACGGAACAAAATATGAACCGACAGCAAGCGTCATTCGTCTCATTAACAAACGATTCCATCGATATACCTTTTCCTGCACTTACAGAGGAAGATATCGTATTATTTAGTCTAGGAACATACCATATCAAACTCGCACGCTCCTACGTGAGTGACCATATAAGAAATGGTGTATACACGATAGAAGTATGTGTAAATGAAAGTCCAAGAATGGCTGACTATGGAATCAGATCCGACGGATGCATGCTGCTGAGAGGGCGCATTTTATCGCGTCACGTATCAAACAAAAAATATTATACTTATATTTTGTTCAACCCTAACACAGCGGGTAGAGCAACTATAAAAGAACATTACTGTTCATGTTTGACGGGCATGAGAACAGTTGGAGCTTGTGCTCACACCGTGAGCATAATTTGGTATTTTGGGATTGGCCGACATTTGGAAAACTTCGTTGGGCCCGCTAGTGCTTGGGATGATATCATCGTAGAAAGTACGAATACTATTTGAGTGTATGGTTTATAAATTAATACACAACGCTAAACAAATGGCTTTTCAATATATTCATCCATTAATAATGTAATTATCATTCATTTCTTCAACATTCATATTTACTTTTGTTTATTCGTAACCTCTATACTTATTTTGTATTTTGTATTAATATAAATAATAAATATCATTTTAAGAAGCATTAATATCTACAACTATACTGATTATTACTATAAGGAACTATACATATTCTGATTGATTTGTAACATCTTATGATTACTTTGTTATTTTTAATATCTAAGAACATGATAATAATCATAAATTAGTAATTATAAACAGCAGTCTAATAAAAAAATAATTTAGAAAAAATATTTTTTGCCACATTCCTCCATTCATTCTTTCATATTTTCTTTCAGAAATTTGTTATTCAGCATAATATCTATTTTTTCACACATAGCCCATTGTGCTACACTACTGGGGACGGAGTTCATACAAAATTTCCCATTGTTCTTTGCTTATGAGATGAAGAACTTGGCCAATTTCATATCAGTACTTTCATTGGCCAAAGAACTTGGCTCCTTTTATTTCAGTAATTTGTTTGGCTAAAGAACTTGGCTCTTTTTATCTCAATACATAAGATGGCGAAACTTTTTGCAAGATCGATTGATTGAGGGGACTTGGCCACCTTTTTTACACGGAGTGTTTTTGTTGGGATATTGATTACTTTAAGGTAGACAAATTTTTATTCACTTCCAAAAAAATAAAATAAAAGTGAGATAGGACTGAAACAGTGTGAATTTACATATTGTATAAAGTAAGTAATGTAAACAAAATGTGTTTATAAAAAAGGGCAATACAGATAATACAGAGTACTTCGGTTTTAATTAATTTTGTAAAACACTTTTGTATTCCAAAACTCTCCCAAATTCTCCCTTCATCTAATTTAAAAGTAATCAATGTCAAGAAAAAACTTTAAACATTTGCAGAGTCGTTTCGTTAATGAATATCACAATTAAATTGATACAATAACCAAAAAGTTTTCATTGAAAACTGAATATTCTCATTAAGATATTCCAACATATAATTAAGAAAATTCTCTTTTCTTTACGATGTAATCAAGTAAGCAACAATTTTACTGAAAAAACAGCAAAAAAAAACAATGAACAAAAGGGAAGGGAAAACATGAAGGCGCCAGTGTATTCTCTGGTAAACCCTAAATTACACGCCTAATTGGTTTTGACTCTCGAAAAACTTTCATTAAATCCAGATAAAGCTTTGGTTGCAACTTTAATTGTGCGGTTAATTTTTGGGGTAATCCTATGGCGAAGAATTTTAATATTAAAGTTGAGTTTTGTTAAAGATATGCTAATTTTATGTTCAAGTTAATTACAACTAAATTCGGTTTTGAAGTTTCCCTTCAATTTTGCACTAAATCTGTCAAAAATTCATCACATGAATTTTCACATTGTGAAAATGAAAATGCATGTGTTGTGTGCCGACACCGAGAATTTATTTTTTTTAAAAAGCTTGATATAGATTCAACAAATAATAACGGAGATGTACTAAAGTTGACTTATTTTATACATTTTACTCAAAATGGCTCTTAAAGCATGTAATAAATGCAAAAGGGGCTTTGTTCCAAACGGGTGTTCTACGTCACCTCTCAGATTTTTTTTGTTTCTTTTTGTTTTGTTACGTCATTAAATTGAATGAATTTTAAATGCAATCTAAGCGAGATGATCCTGTTTGTCCGTCGAGTGAAATTAGCCCGAATGTGGTTCTGATTAGTGGAACGATACAATATATTATGAATCCTTTTGGAACTTGACATGGATGATGGAAGGAACAATGCGCGGATTATTATCTGCATCCATGAAAATGCATTTGTGAAATCTTTTGAAACATGAAAACTCGAGTGCATGGCGAATTGTTACATTACATATGAATGGTTTCATGAGCTAAACCACATTCTAGTAACGTGTGGATGCTAAATGCCTTTATTCCAGGCTACCAGGACGGGGAAGTCACTATATCAAATTAATCCAAATCAGGGACCAACGAAGTCTTCCTGCATCCTGTTCATACAAGTTTTCCTGGTTTTGGTTTGTATGAGCATCACAGAGGGAACATTTTTAATTATGTGTTTTGCTTTGGATAGTCGCTTTCAATGTTATATTTTTAATTTATAAAGTAAAACATAAAAATTTTCCATTAATTTCAGCGCACAGAAGATTTAATGAAAAAAAATTTCTGAATCATACTTTGTTGTAAATTTATCATTTATAACTTTTATAAAAATAAAACTGTGATATATAATTGAAAAAAAAACTTTTTTTCATTAAATTCAGAATTAAAAAATTATGACTGGAAGACGAAAGCGATTTTTGTGTCCAAAAAATGTTAAAAAATTGTAAAAGCAAATCGATTCAAAGCAGTTTTAATGCATTCATGACTGAGTTACATCAAAGTTCTCATTGTTTTTTTGTAGTTGTCTGCAATAAAATGTTACTCCACATCATCATTTCCACATATTAAAATATAATTTAGGAGCACTATATTTTAGGAACACTAAACAATAATCACTCTTGTAACCAGGAGATTAAGTAATTAAGTATAGTTGTCAGGACTCCAATTAATGCATAAAATTAGACATCAAGGAATTCGCGGATTGTGAATTTGGAAAGTTGAACAGAATAGATCCTGTTTCCCAAACGAATGTAGATTCAAGTCAAGAAGATAACAGTTAAAATTTAGTAATTCACTTTTTTTAGCCAAGAGGACTAATTAATCCCGTCATCCATCACATGCAAACGTTAATCTAATTACATTTCGAATTTCCTTGCATTGCGAAGGATATATGGATGCTATGGAATATTGTTGACTGACTTTAAATTAGATTTCCATGGTTAAAAGTTTGTCCTTACGTCTACCACGGTGAGGAAACCTTTCAAAATTTTCTTTTTAATGCTAATTAATGCAAAATATCAACAAACTACAGAGCTGCTTAACCGTGGATATTGTTAAGAGGATACCGAAACATTTTCAGAATATAGTCGGCTGCGTCAACTTGATAAATTGTCCAGGATGAGTTTCTACCTTTTCACTTCGTTGTTAAAAAGGACGCCACTTCAAATCAATACCGGATTCAACTAGATTAGAAGAGTCTTCCGTTCTAATTAAATTGTAGTCAAACGAAGAATAGAACAATGGCCGGAAATTAAACGCACTGAAGACGACGATCAATAAATATTTTTTTGAAAATACATTTATACTTGTCAAAAGACATTATTGAAATAAAGAAATATTTATCAAATCTGCAAATTTTATGCTGAGTTTATTTTCCTAAAGTAGTATAAAACTGGAACTTGTGATTAGAGGGCAAAGGTTGGTATTTTTTCTTAAATAGAATTTGAACATAGAATTTAAAGAGTTACAGAGAATCCTTTGTAAACTTTCGGCCATAATCTTTTTCGCTGTAGGAATATGTAAGTTAAACACTGTCGTTTGCACGTTTCAATGTCGTCTTGCAAGGTTTCAAAAATGTTGTTTGCTATTATAAAGTTCTATAGCAATTCTCGAAGTAGGGTGTCATGTAAGGAACACAATAAAAACATCACAATGGAGTTAACATTTGTGGGTTTAGCGGAAGCGTATGGAAGGCAAGGCAGACGGACATGCAAAAAACGGTTTCTTTGCACTTCCCAATCATGAATATATAGTTCTTTTTTTCTGTCACGATTATTTCTTGGCGTTGCAAACGTTCGCACAAAACTAATATACCCTATATCTATAGGGTATAAAAAAAAACGGAATTCGCATAGAAAGTGCAAACGGAGCGCTCAAAGGCAAGTAAACGTATGTGCTAACACACGAAGGATTCAAATAGGAACACATTTTCCTGGCTGTGTCCTAAGGTATGCTCACAAAATGGAGCTTTGCGTAACTTCCTTCTGCTCGTTTATGCCATCCCAAATTATTTGGCTGCATTCCTTTATATGTTTAGTTTTGAGATTATAATAAATTAAGACCTGCAGAAAGTGGAGAAACTAAAATCACTATAAAAAATACAAATTTATGATCAATTCAAAATGAAAAATAATACGAAATTCTCCCATGCTTAATTACTCAATGCTAAACTTAAGAATATTTCTAGAATTATTTGTCCATGATTTATTTATTTATTTATATATTTTTTTTTTGCTTTAGGCTTGCTTTGCCCAAAGGTTGGGGAATCACCGTCAAGGACTTCTTCTAATATTCCACTCTAAAATATTTTTGTTTTTTCACTCCAAAAAATTTTGCAGGATATGAGTACCACCAAGTCATTAGGATAAAGCAATTTTTCAATTTTTCCTGCAGACCTCTGCAATTACCGCTAAATATTCGGAATTCAATTCCTACTCTTGATAACTCCTTAGGGTTTATTAGTACTTAGCTGTGAGTACTTTGCCGAGTTACCTCTAATATTATGGACAATTTGCGTAGCTTAAAATTCAATGCCTCCGAAATATGCTAAAGGAACCCATTAAAGTTATCGTATTTCGAGCGAAAATTCCATGCTTGAACGTACCCGAACTTCGGTTCGCCTTTCAAAATTTCATATCATTTTTATATATAAATTTTTCTAATTTTACATTAAATTAAAAATAAACAAGTATGAAACGAAAATTTAAAGGCATTCAACAAAAGCCGGAATATAAACTAGTAAGGATGCAATTGGTCACACCAATTACGTGATACCCTAGATGTAGAAAAATATACTCATTCTTATATCATCATTTTTGTATAAAAACGACTCATGCTTATATGGCAACACTAAGAAGGAGTTGCCCGATTTTGCTCATCTTCGAACTTGACCTTGCAATTTTAATCAAATATTATTGTACCAAATTACAAGTCTCTAGCTACAAGCGTTCTCGAGTTATCGTCTGGACAGACAGACAGACAGACAGACAGACACACAGACAGACAGACAGACGGACAGACATAAAACGGTTTCTTTTCACTACCCAATCATGAATATATAGTTCTTTCTTTTCTGTGACGATTATTTCTTGGCGTTGCAAACGTTCGCTCAAAACTAATATACCCTACATCTAGGGTATAAAAATGGGTCACCACATTTCACAAAATTTGAAGACAAAACAAATTTTCTTATAGCGGACAAAAACGGAAGCTGTTTTCTGTGCACATTGTTTGAATATCGCAGTGGCCATAAATGCATCAATATTGCACTAAAGTGAATATATCGTCCCTCATCATGCATTTATCGTGAAAAATTAATGCCACACTGGGAGTGGCTAGTTTACAATGCACTTACTTTGTAATTACGTTCGCCACTGCTTCTGTTGATACTATTTGCCACCCCTTTATTGGCCATTAATAATTTATCACACGAAAGTTAAGTCCATTGTCTTTCATGACCCAGTTAAATTCTTTTATGCTAAGAAACAAAATATTCCTCAATGCTCCATGCAGAGTTCGAAGCCTGTGGGAGCCATATTTCGAGGTTCCCCATTCATTTTATAATTCTCGTGGTTCCGGAAGCTTTATTGCGAACACTTGCAAATGTATCGTAACAATGTTATTTGGGACAAAGGAACAAGTGAAGATTGAAAATTACGTTCAAGGTGCACAATTTCTTTAGACAAAAATGTGAGTGACGAAGGCTTATTCTGTGTGAGAAACGGAAAATGAGACTTCACAGGTTCAACGAGGATATTTTGCAATATCAAATTCGAATTGTTTTCGTGATCGAATTCGAGTGATTCGGAACGATTTAGAAATCAGAAATTGAATGTTGAGTCCTCTTAGTTGAATCAGTACAGATGCTCATGCATGACGTTGAACCAATAACATTTGTTTCACTTTATCTCTTTCGTTACACTAGAATTATTACAAAACGATTTTTAAAAAAGTACCTTATTGCAAATAAACTGTTTTTTATGAAGTTGTCAAACATTCATATTACACAGAAACATCTGATTTCTTTTCCGTTTGGGAAAAAAATATATTTTAATTTAAAGTGACGAAATTTCGCAACACTTAATGATATCTACAGAATTTACGGAAAACGGAACACTTTCGTAAGTAAACGTGATTTTGTGTGAAAATTGTAATTTTCAGAAGCAGAGTTAAACAATTTACATACTTTTAACATTTTCTTATGAGTTGAGAGTATATAGAGCAAACGGAAATGGAATACATAAATGAATGTATCGCTGGGGAGAGGAAAAACTCGCTTTGGAAAACGGAAAACTTATTTTCGTACAACATGAAATTGACATAAGATTGGGGATAAGGAAAAGAAATAAACATTTTCTGAAAATATAAAACTTTCGAGGGATGTATAAAAAACAAAACATGATCGATTTCCCTGGTTTGGATTTTTAGTGGCATGTCATGTGACCCTGGATATATTTGAATGAACAAGCGGACACAAATATTTTCATTTTTGGATGTGTTGTTAGGTTTTTATTGACTGTATAAAAAATAAATTTCTTTCGCTTTATTTCTTATACTTTGCAACGGGTTAGTGATAAATGGAAAATTTTCAATCAGAAATGCTATTTTTGATTTTGTTTTCTATCTCTATTTCCCATCATGGCGACCATTTTTGAAAAAGAATTTTACAGTTTTCTACGCTTTCAAAAATTTCAAAATATATTCGATAATTATTATTGGTTCTGGTATTCCGTGCAAATAAAGCTAATAAATTATTTTTGCGAAATTCTTCAAAGACTTTCCCTGGAAAATCCATCTTCTGCTTGAATTTATGGCAAACATTAACAAACAACAGTAAATTGCTTATAAATTTTCCATAGAAATCGATTTATTGATGATATTTTACGACAGATTCAAGTTGCGAAGATAAGCTCTTGTAGGCTGATGATCATTCTTTGCTTACAAACAAACAAAGCTTTCAATTTAAAGATAAATTATCCCTAAAAGTCTTACACAAAATATTTCACCGGCTATGAACGCCGCTCCTTGTATCTTTGTACTCTGTTCAGTTCATTTTACCTGAATAAAATATGTCACAGGATTATCTGACAACTATTCAGAACAGAGGAGATATCATTTCGCTATTACAATAAGAAAAATTACTACGACCTCAATTCTTTTATGTTTCCTTCACGGTGAATTCTACTGACAGAAGAACAAATAGAATTGCTATTATGAACTGTATGTGTGTCTTTTTATGTTTTGATACTATAAAATTGTCCTTCTACCGGAAAAGTAACTTGATTGTTTAAAAGTAAATTGACTGCAGAAACACAACAACACATTACGTTTCTAGTATATGATTCTAAAAAAAAAGTTCTGGGTAATATTTTCCAACAAAAGAATGGAAGGAAGTAGTGCATGTGATATTTTTTTTCGACAAGCAATTTCAAAATGGTCGCAATAAAATTTAAAGAATGGAAAAGTTTCAATTACTTTAATTTGCTTGAAACCGAAAATTTAAAGTGAAATTTTACACAATAAATAAATTTTTAACAAATTTCTTGCAAAATGGTGGAAGGTGGAAGCATTTATTAGATGAAATGTTTAATTGCTATATAATATAAAGTTTATTGCTATACAATATAAAAACACAGGTATAATCATCCCTTAATAATATTCGATATCTGCGCGAAACACTAAACGTGAACTTGTTCCAGCAGCATTTTATGGTGACAGTCTGACAATAATAAATTGATGTGCTCGCGAGGGATGAGTGTAAGGATGGAAGGGCTGTACAATGAGGATTATTGCTTTTCCAATGGATAAGGGTTTCTTTCTGTACATTTTAATTATACAGTTGGGAAACAAGGATTTATTGAACTTATTGTTAATTTAGTTTCCTGTGGAAGTTTCTTTTCAAGTTTTGTTGAAAAAGGATCAAAGCGAACACTAATTCAACGATAAAAAAGAAATTAAATTTTTGGTGCCTTTAGATAATTATAAAATTTAATTAGAAAATTGTACCTCAGTAAACGTACCTATTGTAATTGTTTTAAATGGTAGTTTTCGTAACAAGTAAATGTTATGAATGGAAAAAGGGATATGTTCCCGAAAATAAGGCAATTTGAGTCCTTTGAAGGACAGGATAGGTTCTGGAAAGAGTAAATGCGCTTATTAATAGGCAAAGGAAGCTTTGATAACACCTAATAAGAATTTGAATGGCTGAGTCCCCATTATTGTGATAATGTGATATCACTAGCAATTCTACTCCTTACCCTTCTATATAAGTACCACCAGTTGTAAGACCCTTACAAAGCCATTGAGATATTGAAAGCGAAAACAAATTTCAGTTTGTTTGCAAAGAAAAAAAAAACCTTTCTCGAACCCCCTCTTGTATTATGTGTTACATTTTATTTCACTGAAATACTACTGTAAAAGCAAAAACGTTAGTTCCACTTTGTAATTTATAAAATAAATTTAAAATATTTATTTACAGATAAATTCCATGAGGTTTTCGGTATTTAGCGTTCACACTGTACATTGTAAAACCGAAAACAAAAGCCGAACTGCTGCCATATTGCCATATAGACCTAATTTACGGTACAACCACACGCTATACCTAATGGGCCAATAAATTACAAATAATTTGTACAATTTATCACCGACAATAGTGGTATATCAGTGTCCAGCTTCGATATAGGAAAGCCAAAAAAATGCGTTCACTTTACCCTGAAAACTGTGTATTTTTTGCATCGATAAATTATCGTGTCCCGGAGCCTTCCTTGAATTCGCATCACTGAAAACAGGCTGAAATATTTTGTACGCCTTCAGTATTTTATATTGTTATTTATTCATATTTCCAGTTGTCTTATTTTCGCGTTCATCCCCCGTTCATCCTTCTGCGACCAATAGATCCACACTTATTGCTCCTATTTGTGATTTATGGGTACAACTACTGCACACTTTCCGTACTGGAAGCAACCGAATATATCAATTCTCAAACTCGTCTGACACAGTCGTCTGTCCAAGTTGTGCTGCACTCAATCAGTGTTTCTCAAATTGACTTCCGTTTTGTCCAATTAAATTCAAATTAATCACACCGGAGGCAGATATCGATCAATGATTAATCACTTCAATTTCAAGGAATTTTTCGTTTCAAAATAATAGAATATTTCCAATTAGAGTAACTGTAATAGTTAAATGGATCGAGTGAAATTATCCGATGGTTGGTACCATCTCAAAGAACATTCATCAGGATAATTTGTTTAGCATCCGTGGCATTTTCCATCGGACTGGTTAGTATTCAATGTTTTGTCTGAGAAAAATATATTCATGAATCAACATTTATAACGTCATATTCTGGTATACAATGTTTCACTGCAATCTGCTCCCACACTACATGTTCCATAATTGTTAAAGTACAACTACACAACACTTTTTGAGCACATCCTGAGCAATTGAGCTCTTCAAATCTAGAACCAATTTCAACAAAATTGTCAGCTAAGCTAAGAAGCTAAGTTTCTCGCTCGATTGTCAAAATAAAGAATTTAAATGGAGTGTTGCACACTTCAGCGATGCTATGTTAGCGATGTTTTCTCTGCTCGAGCGATGTGCGCTAAGTTCGCATGCATAGCATGAGCTCGGCTAAGCAAGCGGGCTTCGCTTACCAATACATGAAACTCCGGTGTGTTTTATATGCAAACAAATTGTCTGTATTGGGTGACAGTACAATAGTACTTTTAAAAAAATTATCGCTTAGCTTCGCTGTAGTGTGCAGCACGCACAAGCTAAGCGAGCTAAGCTACAAAACTAACAAAACTTAGCTTCTTAGCTTAGCTAAAGTGTATAGCGGGCCTTATGCTTGGCTTGTGACTGAAGCCGATGTTGTGGAAATCACCTGAACGAATATCCGCAGGACTCTCAAGATAAAGCGCATAAAAAAAGCATTGAGTAGTTTTTGGGATTCTAATGTGCATGAAGAAACATCAAGTGCCGTTTTGCACCTGGGAAAGATGCAGGTGGAAATTTGGTAGCGAATTATGACTTTCTGTCCCGGATAAATGTCCTGCTCTGGTTTGCAACATGTCCCTGGAGGATTTCATTTCGACACACAGTGGTTTCAGTCGCCCAGAAGTTTTCGGATGCATGGTTGCATAAAAAATAATATATCACAGTTTTTTTTAAGAATTGACATGTCATATTGAATCATTTTCCGGAAGAGATTGATATTGACTGAAACCATGACAGTATTGCGCAATTTATGTCATATATCGGAGAATTTGTTGCAAGGTGAATATTTGTAGAGTAACAATTTCTCCTCGTTGCTAAAGTGGAACATATTCAAAAAGTACGAAGGATGAAATTTATAATATCTGCACAAGAACCACGATCGTTTTTATTTCACTGAAAGGA
Organism: Leptogaster cylindrica; assembly: GCA_963082835.1. Classification (NCBI taxonomy): domain Eukaryota; kingdom Metazoa; phylum Arthropoda; class Insecta; order Diptera; family Asilidae; genus Leptogaster; species Leptogaster cylindrica. The sequence goes on from OY720107.1 coordinate 28,273,140, forward strand.
AAATATTCATATTGAAATAGCTCCTACTCTCACAAAGGGACATTTGCTTTTTATTTTCTACAAAGCAATAGTTATACTCTTTTTTTGTTGCAAACATTCAAATTCGATTCAATTGCCGAGAAGGAATGTGTATAAGGATTAGGATCAATGATCGTCTTAAAACGAAGTTTTGCACTTGCGGTTGCATAGCTTGGAAGAATGTTTAATGGACCAAAAGGTGAATCCTTTGGACACGTAGTCCTCTCTATGTAGAATGTGATAGTTTAACAAGACAACTGCACAATACTTGTATTCTGTTGGTCCGGATAGTTTTCTAATGCTCTTTCACAAAATCGTACATTTTGTAGGAAAAGATCAACTATACCGAGAACTATACGTTGTGTCACAAATGGTTACAAAGAATTTTAACGTCCGCAATTGTGACAAACTGACAAAGAATCAGGACTGACATTTTCTTTGCGATCATAACATCAAGAAAACATTTAATGGTAAGACAGAAGTTAACATTAAAGTTTCTGTTTTTTTTAACACCATTACAATAAAATGTCCTGCCACACTAAGTTATGTCCTCCGTTGAGACACAGGGCAACCATCCCATTTTGTCCTGGGCGGAGATCCTGGAAGACTCTTAAACTCATTAGCCATGATACTGCGCTCTTTTTTAACATTGAACCATAATTAATGTACGAAAATAAAACTAAACGAGATTTTACACCTCTGTGCAGGGAAAGTCTAATACGTACGGTCTAGGGACGAAATCCACTAATTTGATAGTGGTATGATAATATGATCACATTGTGCGACATTACAGACATCCACTATACGACTATATATGAAACTAGCTTCGGGGAATATTCCAAAGAGAAAGGTTTCAGTAAAACACTGAATAAAAATTTAAAACTTTTACCTGTACACCTCCGTGAACTCCTTAAAAGTTTCCTAAAAATACTTTAATTCTATGGGAAAATTCATTGTACTGTCTAAGTCCTTTAAAGTAACATCTGCAACTAGTTTGATCAATATAATCAATTTAATTTGAAATAATTTACTAGAAAAAGTAGAAACAAAATAGTTTTTCAAAAGAAATCTATATCTTTAAAACAACAATTAATTTAGATTGGCTACAAAGTAGGATTATCCTTGAGTGGAAAGATTTTTGTGACATATCCTGAAAGTCTCTTTTTAAATTTCCTGTACACTCGCAAATTTATTTTTGGTATAAGCATCGCTGGGATTGTGGTGAATTATTTTCCCGAAAATTTACGATGCGGTCAGAATGTTTGCATTTTCGAGAAGTTATCTAAAATGGCTAGAGCGAATGTGATACCAAAAAGGATGCAACTTATACTGTTATGTGTGGCTGAATATTTAAGTGGTTTGTGATGCTGGCAAGGGATGGTTCTCTTGGCTAGCGTTAAGAATGGAACAGGAAAATCAACTTTCACAATACTCAAAATTCTTTTGATACGATGCTAATGGAAATTGCACACAAAATTAATTCTTGAAGGTTATAACGGTTTCTGCATTTTATTTTTCAAAGTTCTTCATTTCCTATGCAAACAGATATACTTACCTAATCCAATTTAAAAGTAATTTCCAACAAAATATCCTTGTTGATCAAATATTGAAACAAACCTTAAATATCTAAAATATATCCTGATATCTATTTAGAAATTAAGTTCACATATATTTTCGTTCATTTATGCAGGAAAATAATAATCCCTGAAGGACAAATTGCTAATTATGACATCATCTGCATATTACAATAATCCGTATTCCGTTCCGTCTAATTAAAATGCCGAAGGATGGAAAATTTCGATTCAGCATTACATGATGTTCGCAAATTACTTTGGAATGTGATGGCCGAAATAATTCCCATAGGAGAATGTTAGAATTGATTGATCGAAATGAAATTAAAACACTCGTGCAATGTAACATCAGAAATGGCGAACAAGTATGTTATGTTGGTGAAGGCTTCCAGGGTCTAATCAACAATGAAATTTATGCAGCAAATAAATTGGTTTTTCCGTTTTAATGCAGTGTATTTGTGGTAAAAGATGAAATTGTTTTGCAATTGGAAAATATTGCGAGAGGGGAATAGTATCATTTTGGTATTTAACACAAACGAATGTTTCGTACTTTGTGGTTCATTCACTTAATATTTCGTCTGTTATATCTATATCAATGATTTGAATCAAGTTTTAAAAGCGAATTGCGGTCAAATCGCGAATTTGATCAAAGGCAATCATTTTACATTGTTTGTGTAAAATACAACAAAATGAAAAAAAAAATAATAATTTACTTGGCACAATGATCGTTAAACTCAGGAGTTCTGCCTGTTCAGGGGGTTAGTTAAACGGAAGCAAAATTCCTAGGGGTGTGTATTAAACTGCTCCAGACATCATAAATTTCTGCACATTACATTTAACACGCTAAATATTTGTCTAAAGTGATCATGCAAAGGACTTATAGAAAAGCCCTACACTTTCCTGGAAGTCATTCATGAACCTCTAACCGAACCACATAAGAAATAATATAGGTATGTATTTCAGTTTTTTCACTTTATTTTCCTTGGAAGATCTCCACCAAATCAAAATAATGCTCAGTCATCTTCCAAGCTAGTAATTTATAGGGCCATAAAATATATTGCTTTCAATTTTCAGGTTTATGTACGGAGGAGTTTATATCCTGATGGTGTACATCCTGAGCTAAGGAACCTAGATATCTTGGAGTTATTGCACATGCCACACTGAAGGCAATAAGTTCATCTTTAAAATTTTTCTGGAAGAAGTAATTTGACTATAAATTTCGCGCAAAAATTGTAGGCGTCCATATTCCATAAATAGAGTGATTATAAAACATCATACAGCACTCTTCAGTGTTGGCTGGAAGTGGCGCCGGGAACAGTGGGGAGACTTTGTTTACTGCTTGATTATCCCTGGATGAAAAAATAAATGAGTTAGCCAGTGTTATTAATGAGAGCACTTCGCGAAGTGAACGGAAAGTTTATGCCACTCGACCTGATTTCCACAGAAGCCCACAAAATGGAATGTAAAAAGCAAAATTTTTATGTTTTATTTCAATGGTCATAGTAAATTTGTGCTTTTGTGCAATTTATTATAATTTATCAGAAAATATGGAAACGTTTTTTCGAAATTCATTGACAAAACTGACTGAAAAGAGCAATTAAGCAAATTGGTGAGTGCTTGAAATGAAATTAATTCCAAAATACATAGAGAGGGGAGTGGGTAAAAATAATCAATAAATTAATTTTGTATAAAAACCAGAAAATTAGCGGAAACATTTAATTCTTCGGTATTTAATTCAAATTAATTTCATTTGACAGTTTTTCCTTTTAGGATAAAAATAATAAAATTTTAGTGCTGAATTAAGGGAAAATCTACAAAAAAAAATCAGCTTTGATGGAGAAATAACTATTTTCCATTTCAGAGTAATTCAGTTGATTCTAATCCCCGAACAGAACTCAATGCGTTTTTACGTAAAAACTTCTTACAACCCTCGAATTAAATGCCCCCCATTTTCATTAGCAATGTTTAAATTTGCATCATAAAATCCATAAGTACGAACTAAAATTTCTAACAAAGCAGAAATAAGACAGCGGATCAGAGAATTACAATTTTAATTATAACCCATCATTTCCTTTCAAAAGGGAGTTCCCCCTGGCCACCGCATATAAGGGTGCTCGCACACCTGACAGTGGAATCGCAGCAAAGCGAAGTGTGAGTGTACAAATAACGAACAGGAATACACGATACACCGTTGATTCCAGAACTCAAATGGCTAATTCCATAGACAAATTAAGTACTTCATACTTCATTTGTCTATGCTAATTCCCATACGAATTTACGAAGTCGTTCATGTTGTTTTCATTTCATGTCAGCTTGAGCGCTTTCAGTTCAACCATTCAAGGATTCATCTGCACATACTTTCCAGGATCTCTGTGTCTTACAACTCTAGACCACAATGGAAGGCCCTCCATTATGAGCCTTCGGGCGTTGCAAGGGACTTTCCCTTTCTTATTATTCACATCTCGGCAAAACAGAACAGAAGTTCAGGGAGCATTCTTATTTCGCACCACCCCACTCAGAATTTAAATTTAAAATGGAATGCCTTAAAATTAAATGCACCCAAATTTTTTTAATGTTCTTCTGGTTTCATTTTCATATTATTATTCCGTGGAAGTAACTGATATTTTTCGTGCTGTTCCCTTCAGCGGCATTAAGTGGCTATTATCGTTTTGTTTCACTTTTATTAAACAACGTCGATCCATTATCAATCCATTATACATAATAATGTTTTTATTGTTACGAGGGCTGATGACCTACGGAACTCCGGCACTTATTGCATCGATTGCTATGCTTTCGACCAGATATTACAATTGTTCAGATATTACAATTATTTACAGAGCTATAATTCGACCCTCATCTCGGTCTGCAAAGAAAGCTGCATATTGGTGTAGAATCTTTTTCATCTTTGGAACTGCAATTCTCATTCAGTTTAAATGAAATTAAAGGAAATTAATTGCGCAAGTGCACTTTGTCTTCAGATTCTGAGACTGTCTCCGTTGATATCCAAAAGCGCAGACATTTGATTAGTTGCATTATGGGAGATATCGATAGTAATTTGAATTTAAGGAGACTTTAATTATAATGATGATTTGCAGTTAGTTAGGCTTCTGTAAATTGACTAGGAGCAATGATCTGGATCTTATTGCAGATATAAAATGAAATTATTGTTAAACTAAGCAATTATTTCTCATTCCGTCATGTAAACTATTTTGAAGTAGGTACACTTCTCATTCATCATAAAGAACACTTTCATTTGATATTTTTCTTGGAACAACACGTAGGCGGAGGAGGGGGTTATTGGGGCTGTGAATTGAAATGTAACTGATACTCTACACAGACGACAGCACTTAATCGACTTATTAACTTTGGAATCTAGTCGACTTTGTCGTCTGCCACCGAACTGAGTTAGTTGTTGACATTTGGCGTAAGATAAACATAAAATGGATTCGCGACAGTGGCGGTCAGATTATATATGTAAAAAAGCAAAGAAAAAGAAAATGTGTTAGTTATTTTGCTTAAATTTGCTGTAAAAAAATATTTTGTCCAAAAACACGAAAAAGAACAAAATGACTTTCACAGCTGATTACTTTTTATAGTATTACTATTCACAAATGCGCAGCCAGTATGTTTGGTGCTGACAGCAGTATATCGAGTCTAATCGAGTTGTAGCAGGTAGATTTATAATTCGAGTTCGTTATAGGAAATTTACATGGGCTTTGTCATTATGAAGACATTAACTCGATTAAGTGAGTCTCATTTGGCTGGGGTATAAAATATAGCAAAAAAAAAAACGCTCTTAATTTTGTTTATGTTTTCACTAGTTTAAACAGTAAACCTTCGTCTCTCTTTCCGTTCTTTATTGGCTTCGATTGAGGTGAAGTAATTAGCAACCGAAATTTCAAGCTACTTTATAGACCTCAATTCCCTTCGAAAGGGTTAACTTGCAACACCTCTTAAGGTTTGCAGTTTAATGAAAAGATTTTGCAAATTCCCCTTGACAAAAATTTTTTTAAGTTTATCGAATATTCCCAGTAGTGTTGTATGAAAATTTAACACAACCAAGAACATGAAATTCCAAGAGATTCTTGCCACTCATATGTACCTAAATAATTAAATTTGTTCTCATGTGCGGGGAAGGAAATTTTCATAATGTATTTTAGGTCCCACAAGAGCTGTCGCATATTAAACAAGAAATGACAGTTTTGATTACTGGAGCGTGAGATTATTTTTATAAATTCCCGACACTTAGAATGAAGTTATTGGTGCAAATCTGCCTTTTCTAGATTGGGCTGAGTGCTATAAGCGGAGTCAGAGTGTAAATACAATTTAGAATTTGCTTCGGATAGCTGCAATGGCTTTCATTTCAACATTAGCAATTTTTCATTGCTTATTTTAAAACAAACATAGTGCATTTTTTTGGGCAATTATATGTTAATATCAACGTGCAATGATGTATGTTGTTAGTTTCTTTTAGAATGGGTGGTTTGCCATCGCTTCAGAAGTCGTTCAAATGTTGAAAGACCCAAAAATGTGCATAAGAGTAGGTCATATGTATAATTTAGACGTAAATAAATGGCACACACTGAAAACCTTACATTGCTATCAACTTAGAGCATTTTAGAGTGTTCACCTCTCAAGCATCGTATGTCCCCTCCACAAGTCCTTTATATAAGCTTTGGTGGAGTATTTGGACAGTACTAAATTATAAAAGCACTTTGCCGCAATTTATGTTTGTTCAACGGATTCTGCTTTTAGAACAAGTAAATTTAATATTGTTGCGAACGAGTGGAAAACTATATTGTCTTTACAAATACTAAGAAAACACCAAAATCCAATTTTAATTTACATTATTCAGTGTTTAATGTAATTTTCAATAAAGGAAATTTCATAAATAATTGAATTTCATTGCTAAAATTTCAGCTTCAAAATGGAGACCACCTCTTCCATACAAAAATTCCAAAATCCACCATTTTATCGTAATTTCCGGAACTCTCCAAATGGTGAACGACTTGAAGGATTCAGTGGAAAGTGTGGGAGAAGATAAAAGCCGAAGAACAAGGAAAGAACTCCGACTTTACATGACATATGCTTATTATCTCATTCGAAAATCAAATGAAACGAAAAATTAAAAGGACGAATTGGAAATGGACAACCGAGCATAGGCAGCAATTCATCTTCATGCTGAGGGTTTTTAGTTGAACGAATTTACGAAGGACTCCAGTAGGGGTTGGGACGATTCGGATTTGGCTTATCGGACGGCGACCTACCAGAGCAATTTATTCGGCGGCACTATGTCAGATATTTATTTATTTTTTTGTGGGTAGTTTCGCGCCAAACTGATGCAGTTTACTGATACGGGCAACATAAATACACTTTTTTGTGTGCAGCTGTATTTTTTGATTTACATTTGTAAGCAATATTGGTACAAGATCCGTTTGTCTGTCTGATAAATTTTTCTGAGTGTTTTTAGAGCTCAGTTTGAATTTGTAAAGCATTAATCTGAAATTAGTTGAAGAACCAATTTTTTTAACATCAACACAGTTAAACATATGAAAATATATTATATGAATGGTTATTTTTTATTAAAAATTTAAAGTGAATTTAAATTTAAAACTGAAATGGAAACGGTAGAATGTGTGTACAAAATTATCCTTGGAAACACTAAAACAAATTTAAAACAATTTCAAATGTGGAAATTTTTAAGTTTATTATTTTTCGCAGTATACAGAATACTTTTTAATGGAAATGGATTTAAATGGAAGCATATGAAATACAAAATCAAAGATTGAACATTTAAAATTAAAACACCTTAAATTCAGGATCATACAATGCAGAACTGACTGCACCTGCTCTGGGGACAGGATATTCGCGAACGGAAATTTCTTCCTTGCGGCAATGGAAATGTGAATTGTCTCAACAGCGAGCAAGTGTCAACTTTATCCATTTAAAACATATTGAAAATCCAAAATGTCAGAAATTTGAATGTTCTACGTCTATTACAGCAGGATTTCCACACTTGATTCTACGTGACAGAGAAACTAAAATGGAGATGTATAATTTCGAAAACTTTTTCGCATATAAACTGTTCAAAAGCGTTTTGACAAAGTCGTAAAATCTGCTACGAAGTTGAACAAAATGAACAGCGAAGCCTTTTATGGAGTTCGTATACAGTTAGATGTTGTCGTTTTATTTTTTACTATTGTAAAATGTGCGTATGTGCCGAACTTCTGTACAGTACCATACGTGCCTTTTCGTTTGGTGTATCAATGTGCAAAAATTGAATTAGCATCCCAGACACAGAGCACCAGTGTTGACTGCTTGTGGCCCCATGCCAAATATTTGATAATCTCATTGTGAACTGAAATAGGGTATTGCTCTTATAGTGGGGTTATTGCTAAAAAAGAATGCATAAACGTCACAAAAATTTTTGTAAATTCTTTTATTTACAGAATAGAATTAATGTTCTTAAAGGTTGTTATATAAATAATTTCAATTTTTGTTAGATGTCTTGTGGGGCTGACAATGATGAATTCGCCAATCCAATCTGGAGGAGATCGTGTGCTCGAGAATGTTTCAGCACGTAATTCGTAATCAATAATCTCGTAAAAGGAAGTTGGAGTTTCACTGAAAAGTGAAAGGACCAATTCCAAGTTGTGTTGGGGTTTTGAAATATATCCAGTATGCGGTATGAGTGATTAAAAGTAAGTCTTCTGCTTCTACTTCTGTATCCTTGAATTTGTGTTTAACGTAAGAGGAACATGTGCCGTAATTTATTAAAATGTCCTAAATAATAAAGCTCAAAAGGTATCATGTTTCGTTTGTTGCACCTCATGACAAATCTTTGAAACAATAAGAATCCTCTGCCCTTCGTTGAAATCTCTGCTTTGCTCTTAAGCACGGAAAAGACATACAACATTAGACAAATGCCATAAGGATCTGATCTCTGTCATTTCTATTCCAGTGTGAACATTACAAGAAACGAAATACATTCTGATGTACAGCCCTAGAATATGTAAATTTTTTTTCATTCTGATATTATTTTTATCATGAAGTAGGAAAAAGACGTAGAGAAAACCGGGATCAATTTAAGAGAGTTGGGTAGGGGCAAACCTATCCATGCCTTGTCTATGAGCATGGAACATCTATACCTGAAATTGCAAAGCACTGACTTTGTCACTATATTATGCATTTTACAAAAATGAAGACGGAAGGATGTTTATTGTTCAACGAGATGAAAATTTTTCATTTGCTTTTTCTATAAAATTTTCTTTTCTACGACAGAAGAAAACTCAGATTTTATGCTGTTCGCTTTCAACATAGCATTTTGTTTACTTCGTCTTTTACAGAACAACAGAAAGCAATTTCCATTTTGCAATGTAAAATTAATTTAGAATATAAATCAGAAATATTATTATCAAAGAGTCACAGGACAAAGAATTCCATTGTTTAGTTTTCTTGGAATTGTTCCGATTTCGTTTTTGAATTATCTACAAAAAAATACAAAAAAATCTAAATTCTATACATGCCTTTGAACCTAAATCGAATAAGATATTTGCTAACGCAAAGACTTTTTCAAACTGCAAGGTGAATACTCTTGTATAAAGGATATAGTAATTGTATAAAAGTTATTGAAGCGATAAACGGATATGAATAAGAAAACTTATTTACAATGTCAGAAAATTCTGTTACTTACTTAAATTTATGTTACTGTAGATGAAGGTACCTACTTCTTAAGTATTTTGACATTGTGGGAAACTTTTCAAACAATTGAAGCTCGTTTATAAATCGGCTCTGAAGATTCTTTTAGTAACTGGATGACTTCAACAAGTTGTCAGTACAGTAGATATATATATTTTTATTCGTAAAACGAGATCCTTCGTAAGTAAAGTGCTCACTTTGTGACAATAATTTTCCGAAAGTGAATTTTGTTGGGAAAATAGCTTCAGAATCAGCAGTGTGTAGTCATAAACATCTGTAAAGAACTAAAGATTATTTTTTGTTCTAGATATTAACAAAATGAAAATGTTTAATCCAATTACCGCGACAGAGTATGGTTGTAGGTACTGAATTAATAAATATGAGTGACAATTGTGTCATTTTATTGTAGAAAATACTCTTGAAAAATGACATTACTTAATCTGGATTTGTTGTTCTTGTTAGATTAAAGAATTTGATTTATTTTATTAATATGTGGCAGATTTTGACAAATTGTTACCTGTCGCTGCTACAAGGATCAACAAATTGTCAAAATCTGTTGTATGGGAGAAAATCTTTGAGAGGAGTAAAAAATTGTTGTGCGAACCTTTTAGGATTAAGGCGAAAAAAAAAACACCGGAAGCATTGAGAGTCGCGGGAATTAAGTATTTCTAAAGCCTTACAAATGACTTTGCTTAATTGTAATGTTAAAGAATTTGTTTTTGCTTTTTACTTCCATGTTCCTATATATAGGAATGGAAGTATGGTGATGGTGCGAAAAATGAGTATCCGAAAAAATTATGGAATCGTTGTCGGGAGTACTTAAAAACACTTTCTGGAAGTTTTTAGCTTGGTGTCGTTCAGTCGCTCCGTCGCTCCGTCGCTCCGTAGCTCCGTTGTTTTTTGAAATGTTCATAATTTCCTTAAAAATCGGTCTTTTTCAAAATTTCTTTTTGCGTTTTGTTCAGCTCGTTAGACTATTCAGGTTTAGATTACAAGATGTTCACCAAGTATTAAAATAAGGGAGTTATAATGGGTTTTATAATTTTCCGATTTTCAACGATAACTGCCGTCAAAATAAATTAAATTTCCCGGGACTTGTACTAAAATGTCTGGTAATATGTCGAGATCGTGCCTATTGATTTTGAGCTCGATCGCATTTGATTTGGCTAACTTACAGTTAAAAATGTGTCGACGGGTCCAACATTTTTTAGGTTATGGTCGTGGGTGCAGAAGTAGCAGTCCGAAATGAGCGACACCTGCAGACAATTCTTTTTTGTTTGTCATTGCCGTTAACGATATGATGAACATGGAAGTAATGTGTGGCTATCTCCACACCGGAACTTTATACAGTCTCAAATTTGTAGGAATTTTTTTTTAAAGTATTGAACTTAAA